>VZQC01001095.1:1803618-1932354 GCA_009823505.1 Rhizomys pruinosus | reverse complement strand
CATAGGTGTCCCAGACTATTTCCTATAGTCTCATGCTTCACCCTTTCTCTCACAGCCCTTACAATCTACCACCCGCCTCTTCCGCAGTTTGTCCCTAGGTTTGGGAAAGGGCACAAGTGGGAGAGAAGAAAACAGGTCTAATTTCTTTTGTTGAGATTGTCAGTTTTGGAATCCAGTCCTATCATTTGTTTTCCCTCAACCGGTATTGACAGCGTTCACAGTGATACCCTTTTCAGATCATACTAACAAAGTCAAAGCTTTTGGATTACAGGCATTTAAACAGTACCACTTATTGTGTCAAGATTAAGCTGTGAGCATATGACACAGATGCTGGAATGTAAAGGCTAATTCTGCAAAACTCTGTGGTTTTCTCTCTATAAAGGGTGAAGGTTTTCTTAATTGTGTGGCTTATCAACATCGCCCTAACCACTAGAGGACATAGCTTTGTGGCATCCACTGTGAGTTATTCCTTCCAAGGAGAGAGCGAATAGCCAATAGTTTTGGGATATAATATGACACTTGGCTGGCCCCACTTGCAGTTGCACGTATCTCCCCAGGGTGTTGAGGTGTAGCTGATATTTTCCAGAGAGTCCTGTTTGTCCGTGGAGACCAATATTTGTTGCCTGTATTGTGTTAGGTGGCCTTTGGTAAGCTTCTCTAGCATTTCAGAGGCCATTGTACCTAGCAGGTGACGTCTCATAAAATTTTTTCGTGTCTCAACCAGTCTTCGAGCAACAGGTGATGTATACTGCTTTCTGCTCCCTGTGCATATTATCCACTTTATAGGAAAGGCCTTTATAATATTTGGGTGGGGGGGCGGGTTTGAATCCCATAGCCGAACATCTCCTAGGAATAATAATTCATTGCTGATTCCAGTAGCTTTCCTGTATAATTATATTTGCTTAATTACACAACTATATAAACAACTTTTACTATTGAATTTGGGCTCTGAGATAGAGAATATCCTTTCACAGTTTTCCTATGCCTATCATCAGTAATAGTTGTGCCTGTTTTATAGGAAATTCCTACCACCGTAACAATTGGCTCTAAGTTTTACAGTTTGGGAGTGGTTTTCATGCATAACCTCCTGTTTTTTTTTTTCAAAAAAAAAAAACAAAGAAAAAAAGAAAGGAAAAAAAAAAAGGGGGGGGAGTAGGCAAGGTTTTCCTCGAGCATTGAGGGTCCATTATAACGAGTCACCCCAATATTATTTCAGAGAGATGCTCAGTGAATCCGTCTCAGGCGTCTGATGTTCGCATTCCTTAGTTTCAGATGGGTCAACCTCTATGCTGACATTCCCCCATTTCATCTCTGCACAGCAAAAGTTGTACGTTTTCAGCCATTTAGATTGGTGACTTTTCCTGTGGGAAGTAAAATTCTCCTCCCATTTTGCTATTTTCAAGATCAGAAAAATTGAAAATTATCAATAGGATTGAAACACAGAATTTTCCATTTGATTCCCAGAGAAGGATAGTACCCCCACATCCCCCTCCCTCTTTTTTTTTTTTTTTGGTTTTTGTTTTTGGCCTGTAGATGCTAAGTGTATTACACATCCCTAAGCAGGAGCCAAGGCTACAGCTTTCATTAACATTTACCCAACCTGGGTTTCTCATTGACTGATGCTACTTATTTGGGAAGGAATTTAAGTTAATCCTTAAGTTCCTACAAGTAAAGAAAGTGTTTATATGTGATTATTGTGGTTTATTCAAGAAAAAAATAAAGGCCATTTGGTATACCTTAAACCAGATACAAATTTAGATAAGAGACCCAATTAATAACTATTTTATATTCCCATTGTTTCATTGTGTATCCATTTCCACCAAAACCTCACACCTAAATTTAATTAAAACTAAACAATTCACTAAGGCACTTGAAAATTCCTATTTAACTTGGTGGATTAAAGCTTGGGCAGGTTTGAGAACTGCTAAATAAATTTTTGCCCAATAAACACTTTGCTCTTTAACGCTATTAATGACTGGACTAAGACTTCTCTTATTTGGTAAGTAAAAAATTTAAGCTTAATTCTTTTACAATTGTCCTACAAGTAACAGAAAGTGTTTAAACACTGTGATTTGTGTGTTATTTCAGAAAACAATAGTAAGAGCCCCCAACCCAATACTAACTAGGAATAAAACAAACTAGCATTTTTATATTCCCAGTTAGTTAAATGTCAGTATCTAGCTCCTTTTCTTTTTTTTCCCAAAACACAAGATTCCTGCATGATAAACACCAATTTTGCAAAGCAAGTTGGTCCACAGCCCCACCAGGAGTCCCAAGGCTCCCACCCATCTAGCTGGAGGGGCTTGAATGTTCAATCAAGTTTGGATCCATAAGTGTGCCAGACTATATGTCGTAGTTTTACCATTCACCCCAAATCGCGCTCCTATAATATACCACTCCCCTCTTCCACAAGATTGTTTCCTTGGCTTAGAGTATGGGGCACAGGTGGACAAGACGCAACAACAGTCTTACTTTCGTCCTGGAGACATGTCGTCTGTTTTTTGGGGACTCTAATCAGTTCTTGGCTGTTTCCTCCCTCCTTTCATGGGCTGCCCGATTGCCAGGGACAGGTTCTCAATCCTATGCCTCTAAAATTGAAGCACAAGCGGGTGTAGATATATATGTATTTTTATAAACATTCTCGTAGTTCTTAATAGGGTAGTTACTTTGGTGGAAGACACATATTGGTCTGGATGGTGTCCCTTTAATCCCTGAATTATTCTTTTACTTTTGTTCCCCCTAAGAAGATGACAGAGGCTTACTGTGTGCATATTTATCTCCTTTAATCGCTAGAAAGGTGATAAAGCTTGTGGCAACATCTTGAGTTATTTGTTCCCAAGAGAGCTGAAAATAAACAAATAAAGTTGTGGATATAACAGGACATTCTTTTTCAAAAAACTTTATGGCTGCCTCTGATGCACAGAATTTCAAGGGAGTTGGGGTGTTGGGGTGTAGCTGATTTTGGTGGCGGAGTTTTGCTTGGCTCAAGGAGATAACCTTGTGCTTTTAATTAGTTCAGTGGCCTTTGGTAGCATTTCTGGATAATTCCAGAGACCAACTGTCGTAACTTGTTAATTTGGATCTTCGATACAATCCTCTCATGGTTACATCTAGGTCATTGAGCAGGGAGACCTTACACCCTCTTTTCTTGCATGATATCCCAGTTTAAGGCAATAAGGCTTAACCTTTTGGGGGGGGGCTTGGGGTCCCCTGACACCTGATTGATCAACATGCCTGTGCATACAAGCTTCTCCAACTGGACTATGGGAACCTTGGGTTGTTCAAAATTTGGACATAGATACTTGCAAAATGCACCAATTACTTAATTGTATGACATACTGAGTAACATCATTGTTATCTGCAAACAACTGTGTCATTGTATTGTAGAATCCCTTAAAAATAAAAAAAAATTATAAAAAAAATAAATAAATAAAATAAAATAAAATAAAATAAAATACTATGCCCATTACAGACTATTATAGTAAGTACTCCCTGAGGGCCTATAACCTATCCAGCCTAGGTTCTTGACTCCAGTAACAGTGGTGGCAGGTATGGAATTCATCTCATGGAGCAGGCATTGAATCCAATCAGAGGTTGTTGGTCACTCCCATAACATTCATGCCACTGTGCACTAGTGGGCACATCTTGCCAATCTGGCCATTATTGCAGCCTTCAGGGTTCACAGTTGAGTAAGAATGATGATTACATAGTTCCCCTGGTAGCATGCATAGCACCTTTCCACACTATGAAAGCTAGTCTACAAAGAAGAATTTTCCAGGTCAGTGCCAACTTGATATCTCTGTGTTTTTATGGCTCAAGTACGTGCTGTCTTCAGCAATAGGGTCTTAGTGTCGATTTCAAGAGCAATGGAAATAGCTTTCATGTTTAGGAGTCTTTGGGATCAAAGAGAGGTAACCTATTCCTGACACTGGGGATTTTTATTTGCTGGGATGGGGAGTCTATTTAGAGTGTTGTCCCTGGGTTGTAGGGCAACTCCAGTTACGATTTTTCTCTATGTATATATTTTAGAGAGCTTCTACAGTAGTAGGCCTCCACATGTTTTATTCAAAACGCCTTTATTGTTGGTTATCCCTTCCAATTTCTCTTCTATCCCACCCCATTCAACCATTCCTATTCCCTTTTCCCCATTATATACTTGTATTCTATCTCTCTTCCCTTAATAGATCCTTCCTCCTCCTTAGCCCCTTACTACTTTCCTGATCTGTACGGATTTTCCACTTGAAATGCCTAAAGACTAAAAGCTAGCATATGAGAGAGAACCTGTGATGTTTATCTCTCTGGGTCTGAGTGACCCCACCCAGCATAATTGTTCTCATTACCACCCATTTAATTGTTAATTTTCTGATTTTGTTCTTAATAGCTGAATAAGTCCACTGTGAAAATGGATGCTATTTCATTATCCTTTTATCAGTTGATGGGACATCTAGGTTGTTTCCATTTCTTGACTTTTGAGAGTAGAGTAGGAATGAACATGGATGAGCAGGTATCTCAGTAGTAAGATATTTAGTCTTTTGAGTATATACCCAAGAATGTTAGAGCTAGTTCACATAGTATATCTATTTGTAGCTTTTTGAGGAACATCCACACTGATTCTACAGTGGCTACACCATTTTATATTCCCACTAGAAACAAATAAATGTTCTCCTTTCCTCATATCCTCACTAGCATTTGTCATCATTTGGTTTGGGGATTTTTTATTACTATTTATTTTTTATTGCTGTTTTGTGTATTACATACATCATTTTTCAATTCAGATCAGGCATATTCCCCTTCTCCTTCCCCCAACCCCACCCCACCCCAGATCATGCATTCTGCCATAACTGTCCTGCATCTTTCTCTCAGTTTTTTTTTTATGCTTAGGAATTCATATTTTCCTCCATTAATTTTATATTACTCTAAAATATGGATACATAATCTTCACCCATATACAATAATTACAGAGTTTGAAAATAATTGGTGGGTGGATTCTAGACTGACCCTGTTGAAAGATTCACATTATAACATCATAGTTGCTTTCAGATAAACAGAAGTATAACAATAATGTCGTTCGTCTGGGGGATTTGGTGTTAGCATCCACAAATGAGGGAAACCATTCTCTGTTTGTATTTCTGGGACTGTGTTACTTCACTCAGCATAATGGATTCAAGCTCCATCCATTTACCTGCAAAGTTCATAATACCATCTTTCTTTACTGCTGAGTAGTACTCCATTGTGTAGATGTACCGCATTTTTGTCATCTATTGAGGGGCATTTGGGTTGGTTCCAGCTCGTTGCTATTGTGAAGAGAGTTGCAATAAACATGGATATGCATATATCTTTGCAGTAGGATGAGTTTTTGTGGTAAATACCCAGGAGTGGTATGACTGAGTGAGGTGGGAGGCTCATTTTGAGTCTTTTAAGGGTTCTCCACACTGTTTTCCATAGTCGTTGTACAAGTTTCCATTCCCACCAGCAGTGGATGAGTGTTCCCCTTTCCCCACAACATCTCCAGCTTCTGTTGTCTTTTGTTTTCTTGATCTTAGCTAGCCTTATTGGAGTGAGATGATATGTGAGAGTGCTTTTAATTGGCATTTCCTTAATTATTAATGATGTTGAACACTTTTTAACATGCTTCTCAGCCATCTTTATTTCCTCACTGGTGAAGACTCTCTTCAGCTTTTTACTCCATCTTTTGAGTAGGTCATTTGTCTTCTTCTTTGTTTTTTGAGTAGTCTATAGAGTCTTGATGTTAATGCTCTGTCAGATGTACAATTGGCAAAGATTTCCTCCCACTCTGTGGGTTTTCTCTTCACTTCCTTGATTGTTTCTTTCACTGTACAGAAGCTTTTGAGTTTTATGAGGTACCATTTGTCGACTGTTGAACTTACTTCCTGTGAAGCTGCTGTCTGATTTAGAAAGTCTTTTCCTACGCCTATGTCTTATAGGTTGTTGCCAACTTTTTCTTCTATCACCTTCAGGGTTTCAGGCTTCTCACTGAGATCTTTGATCCACTTGGAGTTGATTTTTGTACAGGGTGAGAGGTAGGGGTTTAATTTTGTTCTTCTACAGATGATGATCCAATTTGTCAGCACCATTTGCTGAAGATGCTATCCTTCCTCCATTGGAGTTTTTTGCCCCTTTGTCAAATATGAGGTGGCTGAAATTGTATGAGCTCAAGTTTGCATCTTCAATTTTTTTCCGTTGGTCAACAGGTCTGTTTTTGTGTCAGTACCAGGCTGTCTTTATGACTATGGCCCTGTAATATAGTTTGAAGTCTGGTAGGGCAATCCACCCTGTATTGCATTTTTCACTCAGGGTTGCTTTAGCTATTCAGGGTCTTTTGTTTTTCCCTATGAATTTAGGATTTTTTTTTCCAAGTCTGTGAAGAAGCTCATAGGGATTTTGATTGGGATTGCATTGAATCTGTATATCAATTTGGGTAAAATGGACATTTTTACTATATTAATTTTCCCAATCCATGAGCATGGGAGATCTTTCCATCTTTTGATGTCATTTTCAATCTCCTTCTTCAGGGGTTTAACTTTTTTTTTTTTTTTGGTCTTTTTGATACAGGGTCTCCCTGTAGCCCCAGCTGTCCTGGAACTCACTCTGTAGACCAGGCTGGCCTTGAACTCACAAAGATCCGCCTGCCTCTGCCTCCCAAGTGCTAGGATTAAAGGCGTGCGCCACCACGCCCGGCTGGGTTTAACATTTTTGTTGTAGAGGGCTTTGGTATCTTTGGTTAGGTTTATTCCCAGGTATCTTATTAATTTTGAAGCTATGATGAGTGAGAAAGTCTTCTTATATTCCTTCTCCACTTGTTTATTGTTGGTGTAAAGAAAGACTACTGATTTTTCTAGGTTAATTTTATTGCCCAACACTTTACTAAAACTCTTAATCATTTCTAGAAGTTTTCTGGTGGAGTTTTTAGCATCCCTTAGGTAAACTATCATATCCTCTGCATAAAGGGATAGCTTAACTTCTTTTATTTCTGATTAGTACATCCTGCACAATGCAAAACTGTATCTTTTCTTTCTCAGCCAATAAGTTGGTGATGTTTTGACCTGTGGTAACATGCAAATCTTTTCCTGTAGTTAGTTTTAAGATTTAAATAGAAAAATTTGACAAAAGGTTTAATATATAACTGTACCCCCTTTTTTTATTTTAGGTTTTTATTTTTTGACCCATGAATCTCAAAAAGGTAGTTGTAGTACACATACCTATAGGCAGAAATCAAGGTGTAAATTTTCATTAAATTTACCCAAGCTGTTTATCATTGACTGTATGTTGGAAAGACCCTATTCTTAAAAGACCCTATAGACTTTACCAGAAATATAGTCTATCGACTCTATTTTTATAAAGCTTCAGGATATAAAACCAACATATAAAAATTCATGTATATAAATTATGAACATGTTGAGAAATTAGAAAAATCATCCATTCACAATAGTTTCAAATATTAAACACTTTGGAATAAAACCAAACCAAGGAGATAAAATATTTCAACAATTAAATCTTTAAGATATTGCCAAACAGATTGATACAGTTAAATTCTGCCCCAAACAATAAACCTCTGCAGAGAAAAACTTTAAAAAGACTGAGAGAAAGATGCAAGACATGTATGGCAGAATGCATGAACTGGAGTGGGGTGGGGGGAAGGGAAAGGGGAATATGTCTAAATTGAACTGAAAAATGATGTATGAAATACACAAAAATCAATAAAAGTATTATATAAAAAAGATATTGCCAAAAAATGGAGAAGACTTTACATGTTATAATGACCTCTCATGTTCTTGGATTAGCAAATTTAATAGTGTGCAAATGAGAATCAATTCAATTCTTGGGGAAATGTTAATCTTAAGTGGAAAAGACACTGCTGGAGCTATCATATGTGACTTGAAACTGTAGTACATAGCCATCCTGACAAAGACAGCAGGGTATGCACACAAAACAGACATTTAGACTACTGGAGTATAATAGGAGAGACAGAAAAGACCACATGGCTATAGTCACATAACTTTTTACAAACATGTCAAAGTATACTTGGGAAAAAGCATATTCAACAAATGGCACTCATAAAAGTAGACATTAAATATCATAAAACACATAAAGGGACTGAAAGAGAGAAACCACACACCCGATAATCTCAATTGATGCAGAAAAAAGCCTTTGACAAGATCCAGCATCCCTTCATGGTTAAAGTCCTAGAGGGAATCGGATTGAAGGGAACATTCCCCAACATGATCAAAGCCATATATATCAAACCCACTGCCAACATCATCCTAAATGGAGAAAAATTGGAACCATTTGCCTTAAAGGTAGGAACCTGGCAAGGCTGCCCCTTAACACCACTCCTCTTTAACATGGTGCTTGAAATGCTTGCTAGGGCAATAAGACAAGAGAAGGAAACTAAAGAAGTACTAATCAGAAAAGGAGAAGTTAAGCTATCCCTTTTTGCAGATGATATGATATTTACTTAAGGGATGCTAAAAGCTCCACCAGAAAACTTCTAGAAATGATTAAGAGTTTTAGTGAAGTGTTGGGCTACAAAATTAACCTGGAAAAATCAGTAGCCTTTCTTTACACCAACAATAAACAAGTGGAGAAGGAATATAACAAGACCTTCCCACTCACAATAATCTCAAAAATAATAAAATACCTGAGAACAAACCTAACTAAAGATACCAAAGACCTCTACAACAAAAATGATAAACCCCTGAAGAAGGAGATTGAAAATGATATAAAAAATGGAATGATCTCCCATGCTCATGGATTGGAAAAATTAATATAGTAAAAATGTCTATTTTATCCAAATTAATATACAGATTCAATACAATCTCAATGAAAATCCCCATTAGCTTCTTCACAGACTTGGAAAAAATCCTTAAATTCATAGGGAAAAACAAAAGACCCTGAATAGCTTAAGCAACCCTGAGTGAAAAACGAAATGCATGTTGAGAAATTAGAATAATTATCCATTCACAATAGTTTCAAATATTAAACACCTGGGGGATTGCTCTACCAGACTTGAAGCCATAGTCATAAAGAAAGGTTGGTACTTGCATGAAAACAGACCCATTGACCAGTGGAACAAAATTGAAGATCCAAACTTGAGATCATACAATTTCAGCCACCTCATATTTGACAAAGGGGCAAAAAAACTTCAATGGAGGAAGGATAGCATCTTAAGCAAATGGTGATGGCAAAACTGGATCACCATTTGTAGAAGAACAAAATTAAACTCCTACCTCTCGGACTAAAAACCAACTCCAAGTGGATCAAAGATCTCAACAGGAAACCTGAAACCCTGAAGGTGATAGAAGAAGAAGTTGGTAACAACCTACAAGACATAGGTATAGGAAAAGACTTTCTAAATCAGACAGCAGCTTCACAGGAAATAAGGTCAACAGTTGACAAATGGGACCTCATAAAACTCAAAAGCTTCTGTACAGTGAAAGAAACAATCAAGGAAGTGAAGAGAAAACCCACAGAGTGGGAGGAAATCTTCAGCAGTGATACATCTGACAGAGTATTAATATCAAGAATATATAGACTACTCAAAAAACAAAGAAGAAAACAAATGACCTACTCAAAAGATGGAGTAAAGAGCTGAACAGAATCTTCACCAGTGAGGAAATAAAGATGGCTGAGAAGCATCTTAAAAAGTGTTCAACATCATTAATAATTAAGGAAATACAAATTAAAACTATGCTCAGATATCATCTCACTCCAATATGACTGGCTAAGATCAAGAACACAAAAGTCACCAAATGCTGGAGAGGTTGTGGAGAAAGGGGAACACCCATCCTCTGCTGGTGGGAATGTAAACTTATACAACCATTATGGAAAACAGTGTGGAGAACCCTTAAAAGACTCAAAATGAGCCTGCCACCTGACCCAGTCATATCACTTCTGGGTATATACCCAAAAGACTCATCCTACCACAAATATACATGCACATCCATGTTTATTGCAGCTCTCTTCACAATATCAAAGAGGTGGGACCAACCCAAATGCCCCTCAACTGACAAGTGGATGACAAAAATGCGGTACATCTACACAATGGAGTACTACTTAGCAGTAAAGAAAGATGACATCATGAACTTTGCAGGTAAATGGATGGAACTCGAAGCCATTATGCTAAGTGAAGTAACACGGTCCCAGAAAAACAAGAGGCAAATGGTCTCCCTCATTTGTGGATGCTAACACCAAATCACCAGTTGAAAGGCAAGCTGAACATTATTGTTATATTGTTTATCTGAAAGCAACTATGTTGTTATAATGTAAATCTCTTAATGGGCTCTAGAATTGATCCACCACTTACTTTCAGATTCTGTAATTACTATATATGAGTGGAAAGTATGTATTCATATTTTAGAGTAATATAAAACTAAAGGAGAGAAATGTGAATTCTTAAACATAAAAAAAGACTGAGAGAAAGATGCAGGACCGTTATGGCAGAGTGCATGATCTGGGGTGGGGTGGGGAGAAAGAAAAGGGGAATATGTCTAAACTGAACTGAGAAATGATGTCTGAAATACGTAAAACATCAATAAAAACATTATTAAAAAGTAGACATTCACCAAAAGAATAAAATTAGATGCATATTTCTTACTCTGCACAAAAATCTTTTAAAGGTGGACCAAATATCCTAAAACCAGAAACACTAGAACTTCCAGAGGAAAATGTGGGAAATATACCAAGAAATGTGTATCATCAAGAACTTTCTGAAGAGAATCTTATTTGTACAAGAATTACTCCCAAAGAACTGATAGAATTACATGAAATTAAAACATTTCTGGACAGTGAAGGAAGATATTAAAACACACACCGGTGCTGCAGCATGAGAGAAAATCTTTGCCAGTTATACTTTAGGCAATGGCTTAATATGTAGACTATATTAATAATTGCAAAAATTTGGTTGAAGAACTGCCTTCTGTAAGTGAGGGACTCCAGATAGGTTGACTAGAGCTCAGTGGATGAACTTGCACTGAGGAATGGCTGGGGAGATTAATTTGGCATAATAGCCCCTAACAAAAATGATGGAATGTATGAACTCCCCAGCAGGGGGGGTGCAATGGAGAAGGATGTATAAATGCAATTAAGACTGATTGAGATGCTATGTATTAAATACACAAAAATTCAATTAAAAAAGAGTATCTATCAATAATTGTGCTGGTGAACTGAACAGACAGTTCACAAAAGAGTAAATGAGAGTCAATATATATTTTCAAAGGAGTTCATCATTTAGTCATCAGGGAAAGGAAAGTTAAACTACTTTGAGATTCAATCTCACCCCAGTCAGAATGGCTACCATCAAGACAGCAAATGACGACAAATGCTGGTGAGGATGTGAAGAAAAGGAACCTTTAGTCACTGTTGGTAGTAGTGTAAAGTGGTAAATAAAGTGTAGTAGTATAAATGTAAAGCCACTATGGAAATCAGCATGGAGAACCTCCAAAAACTAAAAATAGAATTATCATGAGACCCATCTATACCACTATACCCAGTTGGGCATATACTCAAAAGACTCTATCTCCTATCATAGAAATACTTACATGCTTATATTTAATACTATTCTGTTAATAATAATAAGAAAATAGAATCATCTTAAATGTCCATTAAGAGATGAAGAGATAACAAAAACATATAAATATAATGAAGCTTATTCAGCCATAAAGATATAGGTACAGACACAGGAAAATTAATGGAACTGGAAAATATACTAAGTGAGGTCACAAATTCAGGAGTCAAAACCTGCAATTTCTGTCTCTTGCAAATATCCTAGCTTCTAATTTATATATAGGTGTTATATTAGGGTTCTGTAGAGGAAAGAAATTATATATTACCAGGGACATTTATTAGATTGACTTACATGATATGGGCTGAGTAGTCAAAGAATAACTATCTGCATGCTGGAAATACTGAGAAGCCAGTAGTTAACTGCTCAGTCTATTAGGCTGGATACCTCAGCAAGCTCGAGGTAGCACTGAAGGCCTCAAAGATTCCTGGTGAGTAAATAATCTTCTCTACTTGAAGGCCAAAGAAGCTGGGTTCCAGTATCAGCAAATGACAGTAGCAACAGGACAGAGACATTCACCAGCAAGAAGTGAATTCAGGCGTGTAAAAGGAGCCTTGCATTTCTCCAGATCTCTTTATATCTGGACCACTGTGGAAAGATACTGCCCACTCTGAGAAAGGATATTCCCCCCTTCAATTAATCCTTCCCCATAAGTACCCTCAAAGATCCATCCAGTGACCTATCTCCAGATTCAATCAAGTTGACAACCAAAATTTACAACCACAAGTGTATTATGTCAGAGTGGGTATGGGTATAGGTCATGGAACTAGAAAGGAATGATAAGAAGGAAATAAGTTTTAAGGAAGGGGAATGAAGAATATAATTGGACACCTGTGACATGAAAGAAAAACAGGATGAAAGGGTAAAGTGGGAAGGCTGGACAGGGAGATGAAGGAAAGAAGCTGGAGAGTAGTGTCCTAGTTTGTCTTCCATTGCTGTGACAAAACACTCTGACCAACACCAATTTGGGGAGGAAAGGGTTTATTCAGCTTACATCTCCTGGGTCACAGTTCATCACTCAGGGAGCCCAAGGCAGGAACTCAGGGCAGGAACCTGGAAGCAGGAGCTGAAGCACAGGCCATGGAGGAGTCCTGCTTACTGGCTTGCTCTCTCCTCTGGCTCATGCCCAGCCTGCCTTCTTATACCATACACAACCACTTGCCCAGGGTGGTACCACTCATTGTGGGCTGGGCCCTTCCACACTGCTTGGCCATCAAGACAATACTCCACAGATGTGGCCACAGGCCAATCCAATGGAGCCAATTCCCCAATTGAGGCTCCCTCAACCCAGGTGTGTCAAGTTGACACTAAAGCTATCCAGCACAAGTAGGATCAACAGAAGTATAGTAGGCATGAATACCCTTTAGGAATACTGTCACTTTGCATCCTGATTATTAAATATTTATAGGAAATAAAATTATATATGAATGTAAAAATATTAAAGAGTAAGCATACAGCACAGAAACTTGTAGAAGTGTTCAAAACTCCAATTGTTTTGATGGAAGCATTTTAGTACTTCATATTTATTAACAATTAAAAATTAGCAATTAACATGATGCATTTGGGAGTGGTTACAAAAAGACCATATGAAACTCTTAATCACTAACCTTATATATAAGTGTCCTTGATCTTAAAATTAATCAATGATCATTTTACACTATACACATAGTAGTTATGACATCAAGTTTTCCATCTCTTTAGCTTTCTTAGAAACAAAGTAGTGGTTTGAATTATATCAGTTTTCAAGTCTTCTATTTGCTTTTTATTGAAGCCTATCATTCTAAAACCTTTGTGTTTATTGCTCTCTGTCTAGATTGAGAACTTCTTACTGTCAGGAACCTGGCATTTTGTCTGACACATCACAAGTACTCGATAAATTATTGTTGAATGAGTGAAAAGAAATCTGTAAAGCAAATTTATAAAAATCAAAAGAAAATTATATCTTATGATCTTCATGCAATTATTTAATTCAATTCATTCAAAGAATTATTAACTAAAGATATTAATAGTTAGTTCAGAAGGGGTCATTCTCTATTCCTGACAGAACTCTACATACTCAAGAAAATTTGGATCTCTTTAATGACATTAAGTAATTCTTTCTTTTTCTCTCTCTCCCTCTCTCTGTCTCTGTGTGTGTGTTTGTGTATGTCCATGCCTATGTATGTAGTGTGTTTCTATGTAAAATGTAAAATAAGAGTCCATAAATTTAATTAAATCCTATCATGAAAATGATTAGCCTTTCAGTTTGGAGATGTTTTGCTTCTTAACTAAAACTATTTTTATATGCCTTCTATAAGATAATCGTGATGTGACTTAAAATAACTTAGATAATTAAAATGGAACATTTAAAAAGCAAGTTTAAATGCAACCATACAAATTTCACTCACTAGATAGTGAATTATCATAAAACAGATTTTTGCAAGATAATTTCTCAGTGCAGCGTCCATAACGACCAAATCTGAATTTCTTGGTTGCTTAGTAGCCTTTTTGCGTCAGCTTTTTGCCAATGGATCAAGAGAACTTCAAGCTCTTAGTGGAGGAAGCTTTCTTTTTATGACAAACAGGACCATGCAGCTCTGCTAAGGGGAAGGGGAAAACAGTGCCCACTTTGTGGACACTGTGAGGAGCTGACCCCTTGGCACAGAGGCCAGCAGGCTACTTCCCATATCCTGGCCTGAGTGGTACTTCCAACTCAGGCCCTTAGCCTGGACCCACGAGACACATGTTCCACTCTTGGCTGTGACTTCCCACCTGCCCAGAGACTGCTGAACCCTGGACAGGAATTTCAGGCTGATGGCTGATGGCCTATTTTCAGCCTGTGTCCACTCACAACACCAGCTACCCAGATTGGTGTTCCACAAGGGGACCTTTTTCCAACCCACTGGTCACCCAAATGAAATGCAGGCCTACCTTGGCTTGTATGCAGTCAATAATTAATAAAAAATGATGGCCGGGAATTCAGTGATGATGTTACTATGACATTCAAATATATTCCTTTCTACAGCCTGCTTTTATATAAACTAAATGACATCAGTTCCCAGAGCCAATCATAGGTCCCCCAACTCTGCACCACTGCACACCATTGCCCCACCCAGCATCCCACACCTAGGCCACGTTGTTTGCTCCTCCTTGGGGTGGGGTCAGACCCTGGCCACGTAGTGTCCTGAAGCCCTGAAGTGTGCTAGCTGGAAGCTAGCCTGCAATTCAAACTGGATCTTCCAACATCTTAGGACACTCTTTAGCCTGACTCTTGGTCCAATTAACACAAGAGTCCCAAAGGTCTTTTCTTAGCTTCGTCTCTACTATTAAATTATTTGACTGGTGATTTTAGGTTACTCAGCAATGACAGAAAGCAATTAAAAAGTGAATCCTGCCGTTATTGTTGACTAACCCTGGTTTTACTCCTGTCCTTAGTGCTTACTTTGGAGAACTGGTGACACAATCCATCTCAGCATGTCAACTGTCTTGTCTTTCAAATGGAAAGCTGGAAGTGACAGCTTGGTATATTAAGAGGTCTCTGCTTGAATAAATCGATGTCAAGTTTTATTACACATAATCCAAGCTAGGAGGCACAACACAACCATTCGACAACTAGGCACTGAACAACCAGATGGTTTATAGCAGTGCTGCAAGCTCTTGAAATACAGATATGAATTCTGAATTCTCTGTAAGCCCGAGGTCCACAAAAGAAAACATAAAATGATCATAACTGATGTATACAGTAAGATCCGTATGGTGTTGAAAGGAACCAGGCTCTTGTCCTTATGGACGGGGGCATGAGCAAAGTTATTCAAAGCAATAACTCCTAGAAGCACCAAGACTTTTGGAAGATTTGAAATACACAGTTGGAATAGAATAAACAGCTTGAGAGAAGTTTACACCCATACCTTCATTAAGAAAGATATAAGTAAAAATCAATCCTTATGTGATAAAAAGATATAAATCAGTATCAGTAGCATTTTAAATACACGTGTTGATAAATGTGCTAGATTTTAGAAGGGTATCTCTTCAGTCTTAGTGTTGCAATCCTATGAAGAATTGTAATCACCATATTTTAAGTGCAATAAAATATCAGAATTTCTCACATACAGTAAAGTAGGTGAGATTGTTTGTTTCACTTATAGGTTTTTTGAAATATTTGATCAGATTGGGAAATGTTTTCTTGTTTACCGTAATAAGGTAAATTTAAAATATTGTTAGAAAGTTCATCCCAAATTTGGTTTGCAACCAAATTCATATAAGAGTTGCAAAAATATAAAGGTTATCAAGTCTTTCTCTTCAAAAGGAAAGGCCCAGAGACCTGTGGAGAATGCCTAACCAAAGAGCTACAATCACTGTGTCAGTTACTCTAATCAGAATTAGCAGAGCAGGAGCTGAGGATGTAGCTATAAGAAACAGTAAATACCTAGCAGGCCCAAGAAAAGAAGTAAACTAGAATTAGCACAACAGAAAATTAGCAAAGACGGGAGGGTGTGGTTAGAATCTGAACATCAGAATCCACCAGCAGGGTTGAAAGGACACAGCATGAAAGCACTTACACTAAGTCATTGCATTGTGAACCTGTTAAAAGCAGGATATAAAGGCACTTACAGCATAGACACTGGAGAGGAATGGACCTGCACTATCACAAGTAACAATAAATGAGGAAAAATGGGATTTCAGGATAGAGTCCATCTGGGAAAGACTCATGAGCAAGGCAAGATTCCACTTGGCTGAGACCTGAAGATTGGCCCCAAACTTCTTGACAATTTGGCCAAGAAAATAAACAAAACTTCTGCTGGTTAACTGAGTTTTCTATTCCCTCCCTTTATCTCTACAGTAATACTACAAAGAAATGTGAAAAATGAATCCAAAGACTCCCCTCTAAAATACTTAGCCGTGTTCTGGCTAGTTGGATGCTCAGATGTAGCCAGCACATTTGGAAAGGAGATTTTGTTTGAAGGCCCAAAGTCAAAAGCGCTCACACATGGATTTGCAGTCTACTTGTAAGACACTTCATTGCACCCATGCTTTCCACCCATGGCTGAATGTTGGAATAATCTGAGAGCTTTCAGAGTCCCTGTGGGGAGCTGCTCCCCAAGGAAACTGAAAGTTAGTTTCCAGGGGTATCAGTGAATATACTTGCTTGTGAAAAGTGCCCCGGGAACTGAAGCACAGCCAGCCTTGAGAACCACTGAAATTAGATTCTTAAACATCACATTGCCAAGAAGAACAGAGCTCAGGCTCTCTTTCTTGCTTCTCGGCAGAAGAAATCAGGCTCACAGTCATTTTTTTCTACTTTGCTCCAGGCTATAGCTGCAATAGAAGCGTGGTCAGCAATGGTTCTTTTCCTTAACTATGCAGGCAAAACCAAAGATGGGTTTCCAAGCAAAAGCTTCTGACAGCTGTTCCTACTCAATGCCAATTATACTAACCTAGACATCCTCTCTTTCCAACTCCCTGGGACACCATTGTCAAACCTTCATATTCAGAAATTGTCAGTAGCCCCGTCTCGCTTAAGGCAAAGCAGGAGTGCTCTTGGACCGTTGTGATCAGACTATGAAGGCTTGTTTCAATTGTGATCTCAGAACTCTATATAGTGCTTTACTATCCAACAAAATATCTTCCTTCCTTCTTCCTTTATTTTGCTCTTGCCCACATTTGCAATACCATAGTTCTATTTTTAGCATCACTTTTTCTATTTATAGTCCAATTAAAGTACCTACTTGACTCTCTATAGCCCAACACTTTGTAATGTGTACAACTCTGCTTCTCATACTTAAGGAATAGGAAAGGTATCAGATTTGGTGCCACGAAGAGGACTTAGTTGCTATTTAAAATAAGATTCAGCACCATTATGCTTGGGTGGTTAGCTCCCTTACCAAATGCTTTCATGAACTAGGTTAACATTTGACCCCTGTACAGCTTTTAGTATCTTCACATGTAAAATAGGGATAATAACAGTTGTTACCTCAAAGGCAAGCATGAAATCAGATAACACAAGAAAATTCTTTAGCACAGTGTCTGGCTCCTAGTGAATCATCAAGTAAATTCTAGCTACTTTCATTTTTCTGTACATTCATACACTCTAGGACAATATCCTGTATCTTCAGCTGCAAAGAATGCTTAACAACAGACTCTCCTAGGTTAACTTTCTATCCTAGCTCATAATACTATGAAAACCACAGCATGGAGTTTGAAATTAGGTAACTTACTCTCATGTTTCCATTCAGATATTTATTTCTTATGTTATTTTAAATATTTTATTGAGGTTTTTTTGTATTTCATGTAATACATCTTAGACCCCCTCTCCCCCATCTGAACATCCCCATAGCCCACCCCCCTCTGGTCTGGATTTCATGCATTCTGTCATACACATTAAATCTTTTCTGGTCAAGCATTTGCACCCAGATGTCCCTTAGTGCAAGTTCATCCTCTGGAGTCTAGTCAGCCTACTTAGAGTTGCTCCCTTAAAGATCTACCCTCCCTCACCCAGCAGTAGTCAGTTGCCAATAGTTCCTAGGCTAGGATTAGGGCCTGTTATCCATTTCCCTCATTCTATGCTGGGTCTTGTCTGATTGAGTTGGCATGGATCTTGTGCATGCTTTTTGCCGTTGTTGTTGCAGGTTCATTTGAACAAGTTTCCAGTGGCCTGAAAGCCTCTGTTTTCTTACGTTCATGAGCCAGCCCTAGCTCTTAACAATCTTTCTGTCTCCTCTTCCACAATGGTCCCTGATCCACGGGTGGGTGAGTGTTAATAAAGGCATCCTACCCAGGGATACACAGCTGAGGTCTCCTATTTTCTGAAACTAAGCCAATTGTGGCCGTCTGTGTGCACCGCACTCTGTTGTATGAGGAAGCTACACTGTTGAGAGATGTGGGACACATTATATTCATATGTTGATTTGTCTGAACCTCAGTAACTAGTGTCTAAAATGAGCATTATCATACTAATGGCTTTCCCATGTTCTGGAAATTAAAGAAAACAAAATAGCAGAAAATTCTCTGTTACCTCCCAAATCTTCAAAATACATAGTTGTAGATATTCTTGTCTATACATGTTTATTGACTTATTCTGAAAAGTTTACAATTTAAATTACACATAAATATTTGCTGTAATGTTGGCTCTTTGTATAGTCATTATTTTTTATATTAGAGATTAAACTCAGAGTCCTGCTTTTGCTAGTCAAAAACTGTACTTAATTGAGACTATACTTAATTTAGAAGTCAAACAGTGGGGATAAAACTCCAAGTCATAATTTCTTCATATTCACTTTAACAGTATTAAATAAGAAAGACCTTTAAGATCCTTTCTGACCATAAAGTCTAAAGTTTTGAAAATGCCTCCTGTGCTTAGATGTGAATTAAATTCAAGTAAATGGATGTAAATGTTATTAATTTTATTCATTATTACATATACATATCCTACATACTAAAATAAATAGAAAAGGAGTATATGCCATTAGTGGTTGTCTATGGATGGTGGAGTTATGAATGGACTTACAGGTTTTCTGCTTTATTTATTTTTATTTATTTATTTATTTTTGGTCTTTTCGAGACAGGGTCTCCCTGTAGCCCCAGCTGTCCTGGAACTCACTCTGTAGACCAGGATGGCCTTGAAAGGTTTTCTGCTTTATATTTCAAATACTCTACAATGAGAGCAGAGGGACTACAGCTTTTTAGTTTTATAGTAGAAAATAGTTCTTGAAACATGAAGTCTATTCCAGCTATGCACATTTTCTGTGCACATGTGTACAGAAACATAAACATCTTTTAGGACAGAAACTGGCAGCATCCCATATCCGTGTCTCCTTGTGAGACATGTTTTCATTCACTGTTCATTATATTTAGAAAACTGAAGGGACAGAATGAATGAAGTGGGGCACATCCGTGAAACCATACTCAGATTTTGTGATGAGTTTATTACAACTTCATGGTTAAAATTTGAAAACACACACATTATTCTTTTCCCATAGAAGCCTAGCCCATTCCATCGATGCTTTCTGGGGTGATGTGGTCCAGCAACTAACGTGTTTCCAGATTTATTATTAGTAGTAGTATTATTAGTAGTAGTAGTAGTAGTAGTTTTTTGGGCAGAGTCTCAGGAAGATGACACAGGCTATGTAGCTGGTGTTGTCCTTGAACTCCTGTTCCTTCTACTTCCAAGTGCTTCAATTTCATGTAGGCTCAACCACACCCTTCTTTCCCTCAAATTTTATAACTCACAAGCTAGATAACTACATCTGGGTTTAAAGGAATCAAAGAGTTTTAAGAACAAAAAGATTAGGAGTATATTTCAAGGTTGTGAGGCAATACCACTCTATTTCTTTCTCTTTTTCTTTTTTAATTTTTTTTTTACTTATTTTCAAATTTTTAAATTATTTTTTTATGTGTATGAGTGTAGTGTCTGCATGTAGGTTGGTACAAACATGTCATGCAATGCTGTGGAGGTCAAAAGAGAGCATCAGATTCCCCTGGAACTGGAATTAAAGATGATTCTTAGCTGCCATGTGGGTGCTGGGAATCGAACCTGGGTCCTCTGCAAGAGCAGTCAGCACTCTTAACCACTGAGCCATCTCTCCAGCCCCAATACCACTCTATTTCAAATGTAATTACTATGTGCCTATAAATTTACTAGGATTTGGGACAGGCCGTAGATATTATCGATATTCTAAAATATAAGTTAATTATTTTCTGGGTTAAAAAAAAACCTCTGAGTTTCATCCTTTTCCCAAGCACTTTATGATTTAAAAAATTTTTTTATTAATTTTATTTATTTCTGTATGTGTATGAATGTATTGTCTGCATGCAAGTCTGTGCACCCGTGTCGTGCAATGCCGCGGAGGTCAGAAGAGGGTCTTGGATTCCCCTGGAACTGGAGTTCTCCTGGAATTGGAGTTTCAGACGGTTCTCAGCCGCCATGTCGGTGCTGGGGATTGAATCCGGGTCCTCTGTAAGAGCGGTCGGTGCTCTTTTTAAAGGGCTTCCAGAACAGGACTGGATTATATCTATTCATCTGTATAATTTTTCTTAGCTTTCCCCTTTCTCTCTCAAAATCTTGCCGCCATCAATGATGTATGGTGTATGGTCACTCGAATGCCGCGAGTCAAGGCGGTGTTTTTCTATTGTGTTGGATGACGACATGAGGTAGTGATCTTAACTGATGAGAGGAAGAGAAGCTGTTAGAGAAGGTTCATGAAATTCTTTGAACATAAAAGACACAGACATCAATTCTTGGTTTAAATTCCCTCATTTTATATTCTACATAAATTAAAAAAATAAAAACAAAAAGAAAAAAAAAAAAAACAACACAATGACTTAGCAATGGTTCATTACCCCCAAAATGTTCTTGATCATTTTTTCTTAATTTCACCGCATCTGCTTAAATAATAGGAATGGAAACCAGAGGGATATTTAATAGTTTTGGCCATTTTGGTCATTCAAGTAGTCATTTGAGTAGCATTTTTAAGCATCCATTAAATAACAGTATAGTAGTAATGATGAAAGAATGAAAGAAAGAAAGAAAGAAAGAAAGAAAGAAAGAAAGAAAGAAAGAAAGAAAAATCAGATCAAATTTCTCCTTAGTTTACAATGTGTTTGAAGAAATAAGGTCCATACTTGTTTAAAGAAAAATGACTAAGTAATAATGATGGTGGCTAATTAATGACCTGAAAGCTTGAGTATGATTACTAGGATTGGCTGGGATGCATTTTGATTTGAATGCTAGTCAGTGCCCTGGGGGAAAGATTGTTCTGTTGGCAATGAAACTACCACTCATAGAACTCAAGAAAGGACTCTCGGCATGGCGTCCTAAAGATAAATTACTTTCTTATCATTTCCAAAGATAGTCAAAATTTTTCCCATTCTATATACCTGTCCAGTGCATAGTCTTTCCATCCTGGTTGCCCAAAGTCACTTATTTTGGTATATTTTCAGTTCACATTGACTCGTTAGTGATTTTCTGTGTTTCTTCGTAGGGAAAGCTGCTTGAGGCCAGGGATGATGTCTACTCTGTTCTGCTTTCTACATAATGTTTCTGCTTCAGGCTCTGACTCTCTGTCTCTCTCTAGCTCAGTCTCTTTCTCTGTGTGTCTCTGTCTTTCTGACTCTCTGTCTTTCTCTTACACACACACACACACACACACACACACACACACACAGAGATACAGACACAGACATTGGTATTAAACAGAAAACAGTCCTGAGCTTTCATGTGAGTTGTACACGAAGGCTTGTTTGTACTTTGGTGGTTATTTCTTGCATTCAAATCAGTAAGGTTGTCAGTGAGTGGCAAGCACAGTTGCATTTAAGAAGAATAAATCACCTGCGTCACAACCAGAATTCTGGGTTAAAATCTCTCATTCTTCTGGACTTGCCAGAAACTTTTTGACAGAGCTAATCATGCAGCAGCAGCATCCTCACTTCTAGCTGTTAGAGTGCCAGGTTCAACTCCTTGTCCTTATCTCTACTGACTCTCTCTTCTCTGTGCAGTTTCCTTTCAATTTCATGCCTTTAATAATCAATAGGCTGATGATACCCAAATTCATATCTTTACCTGTGACCTCTCTGACTTCCGGGGGAATGCTTATAATTTCCTACCTTACATGTCTGTTTGGATGGCTGATTGTCACCTCCACTGTCAAGTTTAAACAAGATGCCTGATCAGAAGTCCTTAAGTCCACCAAAGTCCTTAATTTTTCACTCAGATTTCTGACTCAAAATGGTGTCTCCATCCTACATGTTGGTTACTTAGATTAAAAAAAAGTCATATTAATATTCATCATCTTTTTCATTTGTTTTCCTCTGAGGTCACATATATAATCCATCAGTAAATTTGGTCACTCAGCATGCTTCTAGACCATTTCTTCCTATTGTTTTTTCCCTAATTTGACAGGCATCCACTTTCTTCTGAGTCATTTAAATTGGTCTCCAAACTGATCTCTCTGTTTCCATCCTTGTTTTCCCATAATTTTCTTTCAGTTTTCTCATGGTTCTCTGAAATCCATCCAGTTCATTTCTAAGTTGTTCCTTGCTCAAATATACCAGAAACATTTAAAGAAGCATGTTCTTCATTTCTTGCTGTATATTCTTTTCTTAACATTCTTTAGCAGATTTCTTAGACTTACCTAAAGTGCCACCTATTTATCTGTTACTATTAGAATATTGGAATACAGGTAAAAAGAAAACCAAATTCTTTATCCATTTTATATATAGCTATATCTACAGTACTGAGTTCATGGAATATAATAAATACGCCATAAATACTTGCTGAATGGAGTTGAATATGTGAGGCTGGAAAGATGGCTCAGTAGTTAAGAGTACTGGTTGCTCACAAAGAGACTCTAGGTTTGGTTCCCAGCACCCACATGGTGGCTAGCAGCCATCCACAACTCCAGTTCTAGGGAATACAATGCCCTCTTTTTGGCTTCCACAGGTACTGTGCATAACTGGTACACTTACATGCATGCAGGCAAAACTCATACACAAAATAATAAATAAAAAATTTAGAGAGTTGAATGTGTAAATTCATGTATTAATTAATACACAAAGAAATAAACAAATGAGCCTCTGTCTTCTCATCTGTGTGATTCCTATCTTAAAATTCTGAAGCTTACCCTATCAGAAGCATAACTCTGTTGACAAATAATCATTCATATTTCACTTGTTTGTTTGATTTACTGTTCAGAAGAGTTGGCATGCTTCTTATCCCTGTTCTAATATTTCTTCTCATTGCTTTTCTACTTGGTTCACTAAATGGCAGGGATAGGAAGCATAACCTTCTAATCTAACTGATCATTTCAGGAAAGAGAAAACCAAAGTTCTAGTTTATAAAATGATTTGCTTGAGGTTACAGCAGCGATAGAATTGGCTTTTAGGTTTCTAAATGTAATGTTGTTGCCCATATCATGTTTTATCACCATAGCAATAATGAATCCTCTACATGTGTCTGTCTCTGTCATTATCTCTGTCTCTCTCATATGCTGTCTTTGCTACCAACATGGTGATCAATTTCAGTAACAACAGTAACTAAAGAGAGTCATCCTTGTAAGTGTTTTTGAAGCCCAATTCTGACTTTCTCAGAGCAAGAGAGGCTGGTGATGGAGTCCCCTCATTTTCACAGAACAGAAGAGGCAGGGAGTCATCTGTGGGCATTGGCAAGCGTGGTGCTTACTGACAAGCCCTTAAAATGGAAATATCCTGCTTGTCCTTTTAACAGGATTTCAGCCAGAGATTTTAGGGAAAAATACTGCAGCCTAGTGGGCTGTGAATATGAGTGGAAATGTCAGAGCTATGAATCAGTTAACACGTTTTTATTTAGCATCTTCCTGTGAAAGAAGATGAGAAGACATGGCTCTCTGCTCAAATTTCCTCCCATTAAGAGAGGCATCCAGAACAAGACAAGACCTTGTTAGATCTAGATGTTCTAGTATTTCAGAGTTAAAGACAGGAATGATGCTCATGGAACACAATGTCAAAAGGCTGCTGGGGTTTGAGCATATGTGCTGGGGGGATTGTGATGCATTGCTTGCTCCTGTCTTTTGGACTCAGGAAGTACACTTACTTATAATCTGTCTTTATAGCTCATGGGATCTTCAAGCCCCTCTAGAAGTCAAAGTAGTCAGATAGTTTTTTTTCCCACTTGCAAATAGATTCTAAGCTATAAATAGGCCATGGGGTTAGATCCAGGATTCTCTAGACTCCTTCCCAGAACACCTAGAATGCCCTGCTGGAAAGAGCCTTTGTTATAAATCTCTACACACTTAAGACATAGGCATAAAATCCTGAGAACACTCAAGGAGATCAAACTTTGTTCCTGTCCTCCAGTTCTATGGTATAACTTTTCTTTAAAAAGCTGAAGACACCCTAAGATGTTAGTTTCCTCTTTGCTGTCCAGAATAATAATGTTTTAACAGCCCAGAGAAGCCATCCACCTATGGGACACCAAGTCTTTAAGGCCCATCTGAGGAGGGTATGTGGTTGATCTAGTCCTGCTGATGGAAGAACCACAGATGTCTACCATCTGGTCAGGGGTCCTCGTGTGTGTGCCAATTTCCTGTCACTGACAGCCAACACTTGATTGATGGAATTTGGTAGTCCATTTTTTTTTCTTAGTACAATATAACCTCATGAATTTTGATGGCACTTAGCCAAACTGAATTTGAACTTGGGCCGGGGTAAAGTTTACCATCAATGAAATGAAGGTCTGTTAAATAAATTACCAATGTAAACAGGCTTGTAAAAGGGACAATTTAATCTACTTACAAGAATAAATTGTTTTCAAGCACTTAAGTTGCATAAATTTACATACAGTGTGCTAATTACAAATGATTGATACCCAGTCATTCAAACACATCTGGTAGGAGCCCTGTTCTATAACACTTTGTTAGACACTAGCTTGCATTACTTGAAAATTACATATGTATGTAATCACACACATTTATATAAAAGATAGCCCTTGCTTTTGTTGAGCGATATTCCTGTAAACCATACCACATAAAAGATTATCAAATATAGATCACTGAGAGTCAATTGTATGTTCCATCAGAATTATGTTATGATTGAGCTTGGTGTGCCAGACCTAGGGATCACACCAAGGAAATCACAGAATTTATTGGTATTATGTCATAACAACCTAAACAACATCAGCCATAGCTAGGGAACTCAGCTACCTAACATAAAACCATTATAGAATCACCACCTCTTTTTTATAGAAGACAGCGCCAAAACTAAGTCACTAAGTTATGTTAGTACGTTTATGTGGTTATAATAAGTAGATATAGAAATTAAATATAAGTCTGAATCCCAATCCCATGTTTCTTTTTTGAGCACCATAGCATCAACAGTATATTAAAACTGCCAAAGTACATATAATATTATGGTTTAAATAAGAAATTTACTAAAATGTTCACTGATTGAAGGCTTGGTCTCCAGTTGAGAGGTGGTCAGATCATGAGGGCTCTAACTTCATCAATGGTTAATTCATTGATGACTTTCTATTGAGTGACCTAGTAGGAAGTGGGGTCTGATTGGAGGAAGTGTTGAGGGGATGTCACTGAAGGAAATATATCTCCTCTAGCCCCTCCCTATCTCTCTCTGCTTCTTGGCTGCAATGAAATGAGCAGCATTTCTCTGCCACGTCCTTAAACTGGATGTTTTTTGACTTGCTACAGCCTAAAAGCAAAGGAGCTGATCAACCATGGACTGAAATCTGTGAAATTGTGAGCTGCAATAAATCCTTCCTCCTTTGGATTGTTTTCAAGGGTCTTTTGCTACAGTGGTTAAACACACACACACATACACACACACACACACAGAACAATACAAAGTCTAAATAGTTTACAAAATCTGAGCAAATTGCTTTGTTTTCTAGGGTCTTTTGCTACAGTGGTTAAACACACACACACACACACCACACACACACACACACACACACACACACACGCAGAACAATACAAAGTCTAAATAGTTTATAAAATCTGAGCAAATTGCTAGTGTTTTTCTGTGGGCTGAATGAAAGATCAGTCCTACATGAATATTCTCTTACATCATGGCAAAATTGTGTTGCAAAGAAACTGTTTCACATTAGACATCTGGGAAGAGAAAATCGTGAGGAGAGGGACCAGCATCCCAACATCCACATTCCTGAAGAGCCCAACTTTCAGTGGCCTAACTTCTCTGCTTAGGTCCTGTCTCTTGACAGTTATCACACATTCAAATAGTGCCACAGGTTGTGAATCTGGCTTTCTATACATGGACCTTTGGGATTGTTCTAGACTCAAACCGGTACTTGGCACACATGTCTTATTTTTTCCAACCAAGCTTCTTAGAAGTACAGACTAACATGACCAGTCTTTATACTTACCACCTGTGCCTATTCTCCAACCAAGAACAAAACCTTGCCGAACAGGAGCTCTAATGCATTTCCTAAATGAAATAGCGAACCAGTGAATTTTTTCTTACCATAAATGATTTATGCTATAAATTTAAAGTCAATGTGTATCTTCAATAAATATTATAGTGTTATCATCAAGGATAGTGTCAATTTTAGATGGTTATGAGTTAGGGAAACAGGATGTTAGCACATGATTTGCACAGCTAGGAAGACTCAAAATAAACTTCCCTTGAAATTTTTCCTACAGCCAGAAAGCAAATACCTTCAGAACTAATGTTCAAATGAAGGGCAACCTTTTTATTGAGGTAAGACTAAAGCTGACTATTTTAATCATTTCAGCATATATATATATATATATATATATATATATATATATATATATCTCAATGGCCGTAAGTATGCTCACAATGTTGTTATTGTCACCCCATCCATCTTTAAAACCTTTTCATTATCCAAAAATAAATTGTACAGTTATTAAATAATAGCCTTTCACTGTGCTTTTCACGTACTCTCAACTCATGTCTTCTCATTTCTATCAGCTTGCTTCTTTATCAAGATTGAAAATTAGCAGGTAGTGATATCTTAACTCTCTTTTTATTTTTTGTATTACTTCCTTTTCACTTCATAGTCAATTATATAAAGCATGTTTGCTAGTAATGATAGACTAAAGTGAACTAGAAAGAAGTATACATGTTGAAAAAGTTGCCTCAGTGTCAATGCTATAGGGTGCTTGCGCGTGAGTATGTGTGTGTGTGTGTGTGTTTGTGTGTGTGTGTTAGACATCTTAGCACTCACCTCCTTCCCTAGGCCTCTACCTCTTATCTTACACTTATCTAGTCATCAATAGGACCATCAAGTGAATAGATAAGTGTCAAAATGGTATGTATTGATTAAGCAGTGTTGAATAAGAAAAGCAGAAGAGGTTGTTAGCATGCTAGGGAATCATCCATGTGTCTATTTACTCTGACTGGTCTCCAGACCAGTGTGAATGAGCCATTAAGTATCACTCAGCAGACTCTGAGCAGATCATGGTGGCAGGAACTTAGCTGTAAAGAGCTTTGCTTTACCTCTTCAAGAAGTCTCCGTGCTCAGTGAAGCCTCTGAGTATGTCCTCCCTGCTGAGGAAGCATTCGTCCCCTTACTTTTCATCACC
Organism: Rhizomys pruinosus; assembly: GCA_009823505.1. Lineage (NCBI taxonomy): Eukaryota > Metazoa > Chordata > Mammalia > Rodentia > Spalacidae > Rhizomys > Rhizomys pruinosus. The sequence goes on along the minus strand of VZQC01001095.1, from coordinate 1,904,748 downwards.
TCTCCTCATCCAGGTCTGAATAATTCCTTTGCTCCTTTAGAAGTTAAACACATCAGATATTTATAGGCTGTAACTTGAAAAGTTTTGAGCTAATGGATCATGTTCCTACCTGAGGGACTCCTTCATTTCCCAAAATTACTAAGGGCATTATAATCTTTAATCCTCCATTTTTTTTTATTTCTCCAAGTTAAACATCTGTGCATAGAAATGAATTTAGCTCACACCTCAAGTTACCCTTTTAAGATGAAAACATTTCTTCCTTACCTTTAATATTTGAGCTTTCAGGAGGAAAACCTATCCCTGTACTTTCTGCCCTGGGAAATCTGATTTGGCCAAAGACAACATGTACACTGAAGAGATGCAGCTGGCCCTTGAACAGGTAACAAAATATTGCTACAGCTTTCCATTACTTAATGAATTAGCAGCTGTGAATCATCAAATGTGAGACTGAAAGGGGTTTATAAAGTATAAAATATTATAAAAATAAAGCATTAATATTAATAGGAATAGTGTCATATTGTTTGGATAATTGAAGTTTTATTTTATGCTAAAACTTAAAAAGAGTAATTATGTTGGATATACATAGGATTTACTGTGCAAAAATACAGCTTTTAATTTATAACACAAGCCCATCATGATGAATATTATTGTTGCAATAAAAGTAGCTCACATTTATGGAAGGTTTTACTCTGTGTCAGAATGTAGACTAAGTGATGCAGACAGATATATGAGCTCCCACAGCATCTCACTGAAGACTATTTTTCTAATGCACAAATGAGTAATCTGGAACTTAAAGCTTATCTAAAGCCACTCTACTAATGTGAACATAAGCCAGGCTTTTATGGTACTTGCTTCTTCTATGATATCATGATGCTCGTCAATTAGTAAAACATAGCTTCACCGTTTGCTTTAACTAAGCTGGTACAGTTTCAATATTTTCTGGCCTTTAGGGCATTATATCTTTCCCTCCCACTTTGTCCTTGTCTTCATTACCATTTTCTCCTTCTTGAACGATTTAGAAACTCAAAGAACACACTAAAGCTGTGCGGGAAGTGTCAGTCACTATACACTGAGCCTGAGACAGCTGCCCCGGAGAGAAACGGGATGCTGCAAGCTGAAGCAGGAGCTATCGGAGTGCTTAAGGGAAGGGAAGATGCATGAAGCGAAAGCAGGACTAAAGGTTCTGTGTATTTCTCCATTTTAGGCATTGCATGATCAATTCTTATAAATATATCAGAATAAACTGTTTGTTCAGCAATTTACTAATTCTTGAGTTTAACAGTAAACCTGGGGATGTGGTCACCTACCATCATCTGGAGCTGTGGTTCCCTGCCATGATCCAATGTCGCAGTCCCCTATTGTGAGCAGGAGCTGAGGTCATCTTCACTCAACCTGGATTTGTGGTCCCCTCCTATGTGCTGTAGCTGTGGTCCCCCACAACCTGAACCTGGAGTTATTATGCCCTTTTCTGAACCTGGAGCACTTTCCTGCAATTGTGGTCTCCCCGTTCTGTGATCCCCTTCCAAGAGTTGGAGCTATGGTCCTGTCTTGGAGTTGGAGTGGTGCCCCCCCAACTTCCCATGAGCCAGGGTTGTGGTCTTCTCCAGTGAATTCAAACTGTGGTCCCCTCCCATGAGCCTGGGCTGTGATCCCCTCACAGGAGCCTAAAGCTTTGGACCCTTCCCATGAGCCACAGTTCCACATTCCTCTGGCCGCAGGCTAATAGTGGAATAAGGTAGAGCATGGAGGACTTCCCGAAGCTGCTCAGCAGTTTAAGTCCTCTCTAAGTAACTACGTTCCCCACAGCCCCCTCCCCTGAGGCCTCAGCTTGTGTATGGCAGAGGCTTTGCCTCTTATGCTGGTGACAGGGGAGGCTTCTGTTATTTGCAGTCTGTTCTGGGGAGGACTGATTCTCTGGAGCATGCCTCCCACCTCTCCTGTGGTCCTGGGTACCCAGGCCTTGATATTGGACCCCTCTCACTACTAGGAACCAAGAGGTTTTCCATTACTTTTGTATTATCTTCCACAGCCCCAGTGAGCCTTCACCTATGCCCTAATTGAACTTTTAGAATTAAAAAAAAAAAAAATCACAGATGGCCTAGGGGTTAAGAGCACCAACTGCTCTTGCAGAGGACCTGGGTTCCATCCCCAGCACCCACATGGCGGCTGAGAGCTATCTTTAACTCCAGTTCCAGGGGAACCCGACACCCTCTTCTGACCTCCGCTGCATTGCACAACACGGGTGCACAAACCTACATGCAGACAGTACATTCGTACACATAAAAAAAAATAAAATTTTTTTTAATCTCTATAAAAAAATCACAGTTGGGGAAGTTAAAAAATGAAAAATGTTCTTTAATAAGTAAATATATAATTTTCAAACTAAAATATATAATTATATCTTAGAATATAAATGTGAAATTCTTTGTATGTCGACCATAATTTTTGAATATTGTTTACTAACAAAACTATACTACCAAGCTTCAACAATAACATGAAATTTGTCGCTCTTCCTATAATGTAACTTTGCCATTCACTTCCTTTCCAAATGTTTCAACCTATACAAAGTCTTGCAATGTAATTCCTTAAAGAAAAAAAATGCTAATAAAATATTTTTTAAAAGCTTATCACTCATGTACCTACACTCAAAGTCAAGTATTAGGATATCTTGTATTGTCAGTCTTCAAGAATTCAACATGATTATTTAATTTGGGAGCACAAAGACTTTACTGCTTAATATTCAGTCCTAGCCGAATCCCTTCCTCACTCCCTAACACTGGAAATATCTTCAGAACCGTTAGCTCTTTTCATTCTAGGTTTAGATCCTTTGCTAACAATTCGAGTGTGTTTTAGGAGAATAAGTTTTAGCTTATCATCATTGGTTGTCACCCCAAACTTAAGTTTTATTGAGGATTTGGATTAACAGAGAAGTCAGTAAAGCATCAGAAGGTGTCAACACAGCCATGCTTTGGACAAGACCAGCTGTAGAGAATGGGGGGGGGGGCGTGGGGAGCATGTAAAGTACAAACCTCTGACCTGACGAGGTGTCCAGGGATTTTATTCATTTTCTGCTCCATTGTAGCTTCTTCTTCTATTTTACTGTCAGATTTTATTTCTATTTTTCACACTGCTTGAGTGGGTTTTGTGGAAAGAATTAACCGAAAGCTTGCTAAAACTTGTGCCTGAAAGAGCCACCCAGAGCATTTCAGTTAATGAACAATAGTAAAAACAAGAACACTAAAAAAAAAAAAAAAAAAAAAAAGCCATGAACTTGTGGAGTGAAATGTATCAGGAAAAGGCTAATTCTCTCTGAAGGTAAACACTGGTGTAATGGAAAAAAGCATTAGATGAAATACTGTAAGTTTCTTTTTATTTCTATTTTTTTTATGTGTATGAATGTACTGTCTGCATGCAGGTTTGTGGACCTGTGTCGTGCAATGCTGCAGAGGTCAGAAGAGGGTCTCAGATTCCCCTGGAACTGGAGTTAAAAATGGCTCTCAGCTGCCATGGGTGCTGGGGATCGAACCTGGATCCTCTGGCTGTAGTGGAATATATAGTGCTAGAACCACCTGCTTCCAAGTAACTGTATAACCTCAATAAACTATCAAATCTTTATCTGCATATATTGCAAAGTCAGCAAATGAATTCATCAGAAGGAAAGCATAAGAGATGATAAACATATTGTGTTGGACTTCTTCTGGATTTTGAAACTTTAGAAAAATAGTGCTCTTCATGACCAAGAAAGCAAAATTAGATCAAGCCTGTGAAGGGAGCTGGGATTCTTCAGGTATACCTGAAGAGAACACATCTTTGTTGGTCTATAGAGATAGCTCAGCCATTTAATGGCTAAGGTTAACACAATTTTGTAGAACAACCTTCAAATACTAGATAACCTCTGACCTTTTGAGGTACAGCTTGAAGCTATAGGACTCTAAAATAGTAGAGGCTAGTGGCTCAGATTTGGCCAGAGGTCACATGGGTCCCATGGAAAGCAGTCAAAGTGGGGAAACACAAGAACCTTAAAAAAAGCCACATTATAGGAGTAAAGTACATACTAGAGAGCAAAATAAATACATAAAAATGTCTGCTTTAGCAAATATCTTGCTAAGCCTGCAAAGATTCTAGTTACCAGTAATTAACAAAACAATTAAGGTTAGAAGACAATACTATAATCCCAAATGGCTGGAAAACATTTTAAATGACCAGAAGTCATTAAAACTCACCAGACAGAATATGAAATAGTAAAAGTGACTCACAACCCAGAAATAAGATACCAAACAGAAGTGCATCTAGAGATAATCCAGGGGTTGGAGATAATCAACCAGAAACTCAAAAGGCTTCTAAAGAATATATAGTAGAAATGTATGGATTCAAAAGATGGACTATTTCAACATAGGATTAGAATCAATTGAAAAGTCATTAAGTGAATATTCTAGAAGTAGAAAATTTATTTTCTGAAGCTAGGGACATTTAACCAATCATATACAACAGACGTCAGGATTATAGAACCCTAAGAAAGTTTAAGAAAAAAAATCAAAGCTTGGCAAGAATATAAAGAACAAAAAAAGGAAAAGCATGGGAGATGAAACTAGCTACTAAACATGCAGCCTGAAATGAGGACAGAAGAGAAAGGAAAAAGTGTTGGGGGGGCGGGGCTGAGGGAGTAGAGAGCTCTCCACCATTAACCAAACACATCCCCCAAATCCAGCAGCTTGGTGCATCATAATTAGGAAACTAATATGGGATCGTTGGGTACTGTAGAGTCAAACCCTATGGAAAAAACACTGAAGAGAAGATGTCCATAGTGAGGAATACTAGCACTGAAGCAGAAGTTTGGTTTCTTCTTAAATTGATTCTTGGAAATTTTATACCTGTATACATTGTATGTTGAGTATACCCCAACATAACTGTCTTTCATTTCTCCCCTCTCCCAACCTCCTGTTAGTCCTCTTTGTCCCCCTAGACTGTTTTATCTCTACTTTCATGTCATTTACATATGGATGATTTTTTATATTTATTTATTTATTTATTTATTTATTTATTTATATGAATGTATTGTCTGCATGTAGGTTTGTGCACCCATGTCGTGCAATGCCGCGGAGGTCAGAAGAGGGTGTCGGATTCCCCTGGAACTGGAGTTCTGGAATTGGAGTTACAGACGCTTCTCACCCGCCATGTGGGTGCTGGGGATCGATCCCTAGTCCTCTGCAAGTGCAGTTGGTGCTCTTAACCGCAGGCCATCTCTCCAGTCCCCATATGCATGATTTTTATGTATCTCTGTAAACCTAGAAACCACAGGTGAGAAAAGCATATAATATTTGCTTTCCTGATGCTGGTTTAATTCACTTTATATGATGATCTCCAGTTGTATCCGTTTTCCTGAAAATGACTTCCTTTCTCACTATGGTTGAAAAATGATATGTCTATATGTCACATTTTCTTTATACATTTCTCTACTGTTGTATAGCAAGTTTGGTTGCATAATTGAGCTGTCATGACTAGTACTACAATAAACATTGATGTGCAGGTGTCTGTGTGAAATGTTGTTGACTTGGAATCCTCAGGTTAAATACCTGGGAATAGTAGAGTTGGGTCATATGGAAAGTCTATTTTCATTTTTTTGAGGAACCTTCATACTGATTTCTATAGTAAATAGTCTTTATATATTATCAGGAAGAATACATTTGATATATTCTTTAACCATTTTTAAATGACTTAGAATGATAAAAAATGGAGCACATGTCATCTGCTTCTTTGGAAGTTACTCTCCCCCCTTCTCCAATTTCACTTCCTCCACAGAGGCAGATCCACCTGTCCCAGCTCCACTGAGAGCTGAATTGAGCCAGGGGTCCCTCTTCTCTTACCCTCCCCTTGCTTTATCTCTCCATTTTAATGCTAACCTCCTTAAAGCATTCTGGTTATGGTGAACATTTCATACACCTCCATTCAAGGTTGGCAGAATGCTAGCACAAATTATATCCCTATAAAATTTTGTTATGTTGAGTTAATTAAAGTGTATAAGTCTACATAGGAGAGAGTAAAATTTCCAGTTTTTCATTCATAATCCATGCATGTTTTCAATCAGTATTTATTATGCCCCTTCTATGTGTGGAGCACTTGTTATCTGAAAAACAATTACCATTGGTTCTGTAAATTTTCAAAATGTACATAAAATAGGCCAAATAAATACCAAATTCAGTATCCTGTTAAACATTATTATCCATTTACAATATCTATTACCCTTTTAAAATTTCAATACCTAAGTCTTCTATAATCAATTGCAATTGTATGAATATACAATAAGTTTTTTATTAAATCTGAGTTTAAATATTTGTTGTAGAGACTTAATTTAAAATCTGACCCTCTTTTTGAATGGAATGCCTTTATGAAATTTAATAAAACATGAAGGTCATAAAAAGTATTAAACTATTGTACTTTCCATTTTTAATTCTGAACAGGTAAAATCAGCAAGAGAAGCTTGCTTTCTCACAGAAGACAAGGAAAACTGAAGAGAGGATGATTTCTCCATTTCAGGATCCTCACTCTCTGGAAGATTTTTATTACCTAATTTGTGAAAGACTGAAAAGAAACAGGACAGAGAACATAGCAGGTGACTTCCCCATGGACCTTCCAGACTGAAGTTTCCATAACACATCTTCTCGTGCAAATGTGTCCAGAGAATTTTGAATGAAAAGTCAGATCCCAGCTGCTTGTGGTTAAAAGACTATCAATAACCATATGAGAGATTTATCAAAAACACATACTCTAACAAGAGTAAAAGGGTTTCCTCAAAGCACAATTAACTCGTCTTTGGCATTTTATATTTTTCTATTGACCATTTGTACACTCATACAATGGTTCGTATTCGAATTTAACATCCCATGCACCAGCCTCCCATCAGAACTCATTGGTTACATCATCCAAGTAAAGTCCTATCCAGTCAAGCTTTTGAACCAAGATGTCCTTCTGTGCAAATTTATCCACTGGAGTTTAGTCAGCACATCTAGAAATCCTAGGTAAGGCATACTCATCCTCAGCCAGCAGTAATCAGTCTCTAGTAGTTCTCATTCAAGGACCAGTCCCTCATCCATTTCTCTGGCTCCACTCTGAAACCTTGTCTGAGTTGGCATGGGTCTCATGCCTGATGCCAACACTGCCACAAGTTCACATGTGGAAGCTTCCAGTAGTCTGAAAGCCTCTGTTTCCCTACGTTCATGCACCGGCTCCAGCCTTTACAATCTTTCTCCCCCTCTCTTCCACAATAATTCCAGAGCCATGGATAGGTGAGGTTTAATATAGGAGTCCTATCTAGGGATGCATATTCTGGAGGCTCCCAGTCTTTGAAACCGGCCCTTTGTGACTTTCTGTGTGCATTGCACTCTATGGTGTAAGGAGGCTTCACTGATAAGAACTGAGGGACACACTCATTTTCTCTCTGTCTCATTCCATGATGTCCCATGAGTCTTTGGTGTAGAGGTTCAACTGTAGTTATGTCTCCTAGGATTGGGCATCTTTCAGACGTATGTTTTCTGTGTCTGAACAGTTGTAGGATTCTGAAGTAGCCTCCATCTCTTGCAAAGAGAAACTTTTTTTGATGAGTGGTGTGTGGTATTCCTGTCTATAAATACAAAATTCCACATTTACCCTTTGGTAAGAAATTTCGTTTGTCTAGACATTTGACACAGATGGGGTTTGCTCTAGGATCTATGTCCTCTCCAGCCAGCCCTGAGCATTCGGCTTTTACAGTGGCTCTCATGAGTTCATTCCCATTGAGAAGGTTTTAAGTCCAATTAGAGAGCTGTTGATTGTTCCCCAGATAACAGCACCACTACTGCACCAGTAGAGGTAGTTTGCTGTGTAGGTCATTATGATTATTAAGCTTTTGGGCTGGGTTGGAACATTGATTGACTTTTCTTCCTTAGCAGTGTGCATATTATCCAGCCTGGTGATCACTGAACTAGAAGAGACTTGAGAAGAAAAAATAAAATGTTGATTTTAGCCATTAAGGTAGTATAATGCATTGCTAAATGTCCTCTTCAGGTGCTTGTTCGTGATGGTAGACTTGGTAGGCAGTTAGTAAATGCTAATTTAGGGAACAGATATTCATTTGAATATATTCTTATGAATATAATTCAAATCTGAGGTGCTTCTGACAATTTTGGTTGCTTGAAAAAGAGTAGGTTTTTTTTTTTTTTTTTGCCCTGAAATGTTGTAAAAATACTTCATTGAGTAGCTTAGTTATCTACCTTTGATCCTGGGCCAAAATGAAGTTGCTCTATAAAATGGGTTGGAAGCATCCTTAGATGAAGATCCACCACACCCTCCATGCTCCAGATCAGACCAACTGCGAGGGGAGAGGGAACATGAAGTTTTTACTTAAGGTGCTCTAGAATGTTATCCACTCACATCATCCAAATCATGAGAAGAGGTAGAGAAAGGTGCAGAATTTCTCTTATTACTCGATTACCACTGGTGTACTCCAGTCTTGACTTTTGGCTAGAGTTGGAAGACTGAAAAGTAGTGTGGGGGGGAAAAAAAAAAGGGCATAGTGCAAATGCATTTTGTCATTGAATGTTCATCAGTCATTTCCCTGATCACATAATGAGGTCAAGGACATTGTCCACCAGAAAGTAAAGCTGAGTCAACTCACTTGGAAATAATTGTTCTGCTCACTTAAAAATAATTTCTACCTAAGAGAAAAATTGTACTGTATAACTTCAATTTCTCTCTTATATTTGCTTTCTATCCTTTTCAGGGTCCCAGAAGTTTGCATAATATGGTCTATACCAATGGATTTTCTTGATCTCTGCCTTCCAGTGTGGTAAATTAAAGAAAACGTAGAGAAAATGGACTGAGAGTTGAGCGGACTCAGCAGGTAGGTCCTTGGTTTCCTGCCTGCTCGGCCACCTGGGTTGGCTGCATCCCACATTTCCACAGCACTTCATATTGTCTTTGCTTGTGAATTTTCAGCCAGTACTCTCCTGGCTTCTTAACACGTAGAGACAGCAACACCAGTTTTGTCACTGTATTTAGCAAATCATTGTTCACTACAAGTGCTCACGTCTTTAAAAAATGGATTAGCCTCAAATTATCCAATTGTGTTGCCCCATCTGTGACTCACAGAAGATTGCTTGCTCACTTGCTGTCTACCTCTGCCCACGTTGCCTAACTTCTGTCTGTCTCATGCTGAATTTTTAAATGGTGATGATAATATTTATTTTATACAACTATTTTGGTTATTAGAAAAGTATACAAAATGTGTGATACAAGAGAACTCCCAGCTTTCCTCCCCAGGAGGTCAGAATGTTTTTTCACAGCAACAGAAAGTCAACTAGAACAGTGTGTCTTCCCCTGTTAGTCAATTGTCTCTGTAAACACCTTGACAGTTGCACTCCAACACACTAATCTCCTGACATATCTCCTCTCCTGCAAGCTGACAACAAAGGCTACAGATCACAATCATTGTTATCGCAGATCATCACAGATGCTGTTATTTCAGATAAAGGGAGAAAGGTCAGCATGTTGGGAGCTTCCCACAGGTGTTGAGGGAAATAGTTATTCTGTGTTCATGACCACTCAAGCCTTTTTTTGGCTTCATCCTTAATTCCTGGATCTGGATTTACATGGCCTTCTGTCATTGTAGAGAAACAGGCAGTGCCTTAGGAAGGATTATCATAAACAGAAACCCAAACAGAAGGATTATGGCTTCTTCATCATTTATCCTTAGCATAGTTTTTCACATTTAGACATGTTAAATGGATGAATGGATGAATAGATGGATGGGTGAATGGATAGATGGATACATGTATGCATGATGCTAGTTTCAACTGAAGTATTTGACATCTCTGTAACTTTGCTTGCTCCCTCTGAAGAGACTAGATCTTCCTTTTCATCCACATGCTTATCCCCTTTCACCAGTCTCTTTCGAGAGCCGCTGTTTGTATTGACATTAAGAATTTACCATTTAGGGCTGGAGAGATGGCCTAGTGGTTAAGAGCACTAACTGCTCTTGCAGAGGACCCGGGTTCAATCCCCAACACCCACATGGCAGCTGAGAACTGTCTTTAACTCCAGTTCCAGGGGAATCCAACACCCTCTTCTGACCTCTGAGGCATTGCATGACATAGGTGCACAAACCTACATGCAGACAGTACATTCATACACATAAAAAATTTAAAAAAAGAATTTACCATTTAATGGCTGGGTGTGGTGGAGCAAGCCTTTAATCCTAGTACTCAGGAGACAGAGGCAGGTGGATCTTTGTGAGTTCAAGGCCAGGCTGGTCTACAGAGTGAGTTCCAGGACATCTGGGGCTTCAGGGAGACCCTGTCTCGAAAAGACCAAAAAAAAAAAAAAAAGAATTTACCATTTGTATTACATGGGTAATTAGCAAAGACTAACTTAAAGGAACATTCTCATACTGATCTGAGAGGCTGAGTGGTTGTCAATATTCCAGGTGAAACAAAGCACTATCATCTTATAAGTGTTACAATATGCACCTTTAATTTCAAACCTGTGACTGTCTTGAGAGGTAGAGCAAATTAATTGTTTATAACAAAATCTGGGCATTCCTGGCTTTGTTTTCTGTTGGTGATGACATTAGGCAGCTTTTCCACCTCTGCTGAACTGTTGCTGAGCATTAAGAATGTCATACCAAAGGTCAGAGAACTATTAATTAATCCTGCAGGAACCCATACCCTGAATGACTCTCCCAGGAAACAGCTCTCAATTGCCCAAGTTGCAACAGATCCCTTTCAGCTATGGGTGTTCTCTCTTTCCCTTGTGGAGGTATCAACACTAAAGCTTACAAGTTGTTTGGCTCATCCTGTGTAGTACACCACGTGTGTTCCTTCCCCAGCTAAGCCAGCATTTGTTAAGGCAATAAGAATGCAGCAAATAGATGGGAAACATGCACTTTGGGTCATTGAATCCAAACCATCCTCTCACTTCAGTCTGTTTTCTGCACAGCAGGCTTTGGCTCTAATGACCCTGTTTCTCATTGAACTCTCAGAATAGCAGCAGTCTCAGTTTCCTCCTTGGGGTAAAATCAGCTTCTTGTGCTTTTCTTATCCTAATGGAGTGAGCATCTAAGTGTTGGCCTCCCAAGCTCTTTGGGATCAAATGTTTCCCGGAGACACGAAGACAAGAAAAAAGTAAAAAAATAAAATAAAATAGAAAACTTGTTAAATAGAATATAGATATTTCCCACATGGGGAAAAGTCTCAGGGATGTACTGCGGTATTCATCCCTATTTGATTTAGTTCACTGAGCATTTATGGAGCACCAATATAAGTGTCAAGGGAGGGGTTTCCAGTTCTTTAAGAGATTACTATATCCCTGCACTGGAACTGGACCATTACTCAGGTCAGCACATTTCATCTTCTCCACTCCAAGATTTTACACTATGAATTGAATTTTAGACACAAGAAATGAAGAGGTTCAGCAACTTACCCAATCCATGCAGCTAGAGGTAGCTGTGAAGCCAGAACCTTCCCAATACATGGAAGCCTAGCTCACTTTATTCTTCCAGGCTATCTTCTGTTCCGGACAAAGCACAGAGAAGATGTGAGTCAAATAAACAATTAATGCATGGAACTGCAAAAGAGTGGAAGGTGGCAGAAGGGGCATGAATTTGAGGTTCAGTGATCCCCTTACCTGCACCTCTATAAGTCAGTGTGAGCACTCAAAGTTGCTGCACTTCTCAAGGGTCACGGATCTCTACCAATCAGGTCAGCTCCTGTGGGCACAAACAGAACCACAAGTTTTCTGCCCCACTCTCTCACTGCTTCTTGCTGGTTTTTTTGTAAGAAACTTTCTTTTTGTGCCGAACAGGGACCACACAGCCCCGCTAAGGGGAAGGGGACACAGCACCTGCCAACAGCTGCTGTACGGAGCTGGGCTCTCGGCACAGAGATAGGCTGGCTACCTCCTGTAGCCTGTCCTGGGTGGTACCTCCAACTCAGGCCCTTAGCCTGCACCCACACTTGGCTGTGACTTCCCACCTGCCCAGAGACTGCTGAACCCTGGACAGGAATTTCAGGCTGATGCCTGTTGGCCTATCTTCAGCCTATGTCCATTCACAACACCAGCTACCCAGATTGGTGGTCCTCATGGGGACCTGTTTCCAACCCACTGGCTACCCGAACAAAATGTAGGCCTACCTTGGCCCGTATGGGCAAAATAATTAATAAAAATGACAGCCGGGAATTCCATGATGATGTTACTTGGAAATTCAAATTTATTCTTTGCTACAGCCTGCTTTTATAAACTAAACGATGTCAGTTCCCAGGACCAATCATAGGCCCCCCAATTCCACATCACTGCACACCGTTGCCCTACCCAGCATCACGCACCTAGGCCACGTTGTTTGCTCCTCCTTGGGGTGGGGTGCCCTGAGGGATGCTAGCTGAGAACTAGCACCCAATTCAAACTGGATCTTCCTACAGTTTTTTAGTTAAACTAGCAAGCGTTTGTTAAATGGATGCTACTACTTTTAAATGTGGCTAGATAATATCAAGGCTTTGATTTGTACTTGTAAAATAATATATATCAGATTATGCATTGTAGCATTGTCTTAGAACTGGATACACAAATAGTAGTATCTATGTACAAGGGACTGTTTCATGGCTCTTTACACTTTTGGGAAGGTCATTATAAAATTTCTCTTAGACATTGATAAACCAAAAGGCAAGATGCAAAATATTTATATGCTATCATTTGTCTATGTATGTGTGTGCACATATGCATGTTTATGAACTGTACAAGGATATATAAGAGACCAATACAGTTGCTGCCACCAGTTGAGCATGAACTAATGTAAAGAGGGACCAGTTATAAGGGAACGAGATAGACTCCATTTTTCTATTTTGTGGAAATACACCATCCGAGAAACAGCCCCCCATCTCAGATTCTAGGAGAAACCACAGAATATCTCAATAGCTAACAGGGAAGGACCAAAGGTTGTTTGTTGAAAATAACTAACAGGGAAAAACTGAAGGTTAAATATGTTTGCTCTTCCACCAAGATGTACTCAGTGAGTAACCCCCCGCCTCACTATGGTGCCACCAAAAGCCAACAGGTGGCCCCGACCTATCAGTCTAAAAATCATGCTTCCTCAGGCCTTATGAATCAATAACAAAATGCCCAAACTGGAAAATTCCCATTTGCAGTTTTTCCTTTAAAAGATCCTCCCCCCAGAGCTACGGGACTGACCGCTTCTCCCAGCCTGCTGTCAGGAGGGTGGCCGTCCAAGCTCAGCTTGAATGAAAGACTCTGCATTTACATCAGAGCCGCGGGTCCTGGTGGTCTTTTGGGGGTCCAGTAATCTGGGCATAACACTAAGTGGCTTATGAGTAGAGCTGGGAAGGTTTTCTTTAATGTACAGTGGTATTTTTGAAGCTAACTATGAAAATAAGGACTGATATCTTTCCCTTTATCCACTGAGGTACATGGTCTTTTGTGTGTATTTCTGTACAATTTATCACATGAACTTGATGATATCCACATTGAGCTATTTCTTCCCTTTTCCTGGAATGAGGCCACGTGCTTGAATACTGAGGATACTTCACATTGATACAAAAGTTTCTAACTTACTTGATTCTTACTCTGGATTCCTATTGTGCAACTAGAATAGTTTGAGGGACTAATACTGAACTCTTCTATACTTCTGACTGGATATACTAGCTGCTCAAAGAAGTTTGCTGTGTTAACTAATTCCAGTGATCCATCCTTAACAAGATAACCTTGTCCAGAGTGAGAAAAAGCTTGCTGGTCTCAGGTGCCTTTCTGTCCTCTCTTTCTAGTTTCAACTCTCAGCAAAACTGTAAGCATGTCCCAGGATGTCTTTGACTCTTTCATCATTTATGATGGATGAGCTCCCAGTATCCCACCTTCTGACTCCAGGTTCTTCCTGTGGTCCCTTGGTCTTCTCTGACATTTCATATGGTTTTCCACTTGCTCTTACCCAGATGCACTGGACTAACACAGGAATCATTTTCATTCCTATGTAAAAATGATTTAAGGGGGGCGTGGTGGCACATGCCTTTAATCCTAGCACTTGGGAGGCAGAGGCAGGCGGATTTTTGTGAGTTCAAGGCCAGCCTGGTCTACAGAGTGAGTTTCAGGACAGCTGGGGCTACAGGGAGATCCTATCTTGAAAAGACAGAAAAAAAAATGATTTAAAGCACAAAGACCAAATAAATAAATAAAAAATAAATAAGCCAGGAGTTGTGGTACACACCTTTAATCCCAGCACTCTGGAGGCAGAGGCAGGCAGATCTCTGTGAGTTCAAGGCCAGCCTGGTCTACAGAGTGAGTTCTAGGCCAGCTGGGGCTACAGGGAGACCCTGTCTCAAAAAGACCAAAAAAAAAAAAAAAAAAAAAAAAACTACACACACACAAAAAAAAAAAAACAGAAAAAAAAAATACAGCCAAAAAGTACTCACCATTGAATGACAGACAGAAGATCTATTTTAGCTGCTCATAGATTGTCATTTGTCAGCTGTCAGGTGAAGATCATGAGGAGACTGAGAAAACCTGGGGAGTAAAGTCTGAAGACAGGAGTTCTGTGGGCAGCTCATGGCAACACAGGTGTTTATCAGAATCATAGCAGTGTGGAGTTTGGGGAAATGTTGGCAGTGCTCATTTGACCTATGACAGGAGGATGTAGACCCAGACTTAAGAAAAGGACCTACCAGGTCCTGGTGGCAAGGATGTACCTTCTACAGAGATGGAAGCATCAGCATGAACTATAGTTTACCACCACAGAGCTTATTCTTGTTGTTCCCACAGCATGTGTGATTTGGCAATCTGTTAATAGAGTTTGGATCACCTTGTGACTTTGCCTATGTGGAGATAATATGTTGGCTGCATGTCTTGTTACAGATTACTTAGTTTTCTCTTGGTGGTCTACAGTCTGACTATTGTGAATCCAATGGTGTAAATATATTCTGGGACTGTGGATCTATTGTTGATCAAGAGGAAACCTCAAGTATGTGAGCATTTGAGGGTGAACAACTAACTATAAGCTTGTGGTGTGCCAACAAGGTAATGCTACCAAGAAGTCTTGTGGGAGCCAGGCAGCTGGGGTCACAATGACTTTCTGAAGTTAGTTGAGTTGTTCTCGTCAACTTGAAGCTCTGGACATAATACTCAGAATTCCAGGCTGGTTTGGATTTGCCGTGGCTCTGTGATGAAATGAGCGTGTCTGACATGAAATTACACAGCTGTAATAGCTTATGACAGCTTAAAATGCCCATCTCTGAAAGTACAATGAGTAATCTCAATCTCTTGTTCCATGTGCCCATTTCCATTCTGGAATCAAGTAAGCACTATGACTAATTTAATGTCCTTTCTTATAAATAGGCATAAAGATAGGAAACATTTTCTTCCTTTATTCTACAAAGCAACACACTATGTTTCTGCACGTCTTAATGATCTTCTGATCAGTATATCTGGGGGATTTTTCCATATTTATACAAAAAAATAAGTTTCTTCATGTTGGAGAAATGTCTCAGAAGTTAAGAATGATTGATGCTGATTTGATTCCTAGCACCATATCACATGGGTTGACTTATAACAGCCTATAACTCCAAGTCCTAAGAATAAAATGACTTCTTCTGGCCCCTGTAGGCACTGCACAAATGTACACACACACACACACACACACACACACACACATATCAATAAAACTATTTATTTTAAAATGTTAACATTTAAAACTGTTTCTTCTTTCAGGAAGTGACATCTGTTGTATAGTAGACAAGAATGCAGGATTTGGAGTCTAATAGATAGTTTTATAATTAGGTATTTATGTATCTTGGCTGGGTTTCTAAACTTTAGTAAATTTTTAACTTATTAATTTATAAAATAGAAGGAAAAATACCCAGCTTACAGGGTCCTCTCCCAGGTCAGGGTAGATGCTGCTATAGAAGGACCTGCTGCACTGTCAGTTATTTAAAAGAGTAGCACTGTCAGGAGAGGTGGTACTATCTGTAATTCCAGCACTAGAGATATTGAGGCAATAGGACTTTGAGTTTGAAGCCAGCATAAGCTACACAGTGAGTTCTAGGACAACATAGGCTACATAGTGAGATTCTGTCTCAAAAAAAGTATAGTACATGAATTACATACAATAATAATACTTCATGTTGTTACTTGTTTATATGTTTACTGCATTGTTTTATTGTTAATTTAGAATATATTCCAACTTATTAATGAGACTTCACTTTCTACTGTGATTTAATATTGTGCTGTGTTTTGTATGTCATGGTCCTATTATCTATATAGAAATGGGCTTAGCCCTTTAGCTTTGTATGGGTTATTCTAACATTGAAATGACAAGGAATTCCCTTGATTATGCATCTCTCGGAACATATCCTTGCTACTCAGTGATGTATGAGTGCACTTAGATAATAGGGGTTCATTATGTACCTGTACTGTACAAAGGCATCAGAGGGAAGAAGTAAATGAGTCATGTTTCCTTCTTTTAGAACAATTTTCAGGTCAGATTGTGCAGGAAAATATGAGTCAAAGAAAGAGAAGAGTTTTCCTGAAAGGCTTCATCTTTTGCAGGAGATGCACAGAGAGTTCCATCAGGAACATTAGGGTTGGCCAGAACCTTTCCCAGTGATGCAGTCAATTTAACCCAGTTGGCTTGCTAGTAGCAGAGAAAGGCTGTGAATAAGCATGTTCCTACCTTCCTTCATGTTTGTAATAAGACAGAAGTGAGCACCCTCTTGGATCAGAGACATTAATATACAACAGGCACTGAGAAAGCTTGTCTTAGTTCATCTTTGGATATACAACTGGGTTCAGTCACAATCAACTGATATGCATCTAACAGCTACTAACTGCATAGCCTCGGGTAAGTCACCTCCAAACTTCAATTTTCTCATATATAAAGTGGGAACAACTATAGAAATGTACCTCCTACATCTGTTAATATTACATTAATTAGAGGTTGTGGGGAAAGTGGAACACTCATCCACTGCTGGTGGGAATGTAAACTCTTACAACCACTATGGAAAGCAGTGTAGAGAGCCCTTAAAAGACTCAAAATGAGCTTACCACCTGACCCAGTCATACCACTCTTGGGTATATACCAAGACTCATCTTACCGCAGAGATACATGCACATCCATATTTATTGCAGCTCTCTTCACAATAGCGAAGAGCTGGAACCAACCCAAGTTCTCCTCAACAGACAAACAGATAGAGAAAATGTGGTACATCTATCTACAATGGAGTTCTATGCAGTGGTAAAGAAAGATGACATCATGAACTTTGGAGGTAAATGGATGGAACTAGAAGATATCATGCTGAGTGAAGTAACACAGTCCCAGAAAAACAAACGATGAATGGTATCCCTCATCTGTGGATGTTAGTACCAAGTCCTAGTTGGAAGGCAAAGTGAGAAACGTTAATGTTATATTTCTTTTTATCTGAAAGCAATTGTGCTCTTACAATGTGAATCCCTTAACAGGCTTTAGAACTAACCGACCACTTACATTCAGACTTTGTAATTCTAGTATATGGGTGGAGGGTATGTATGCATATTTTAAAGTAATATAAAATTAAAAGGGAAAAATATGAATTCTGAAAAAATATGTCAATAATACTTTAAACGGTATTTGACATGTATCTTGGTTAAATATTTGCTGTCATATTACTGTTGGTTGGAGCCAGGATAAATTATTATAGGAGTTATGAAGAACCATCAACTAATGTCCCTGCTCTCAAAAGTGGAATCCAAATAGAGGCTAAAGATGGTAGACTCTTGGGGCTGGAGAGGTGGCTCAGTGGTTAAGAGCACTGACTGCTCTTGCAGAGGACCCGGGTTCAATTCCTAGAACCCACATGGTGGCTAAGAACCATCTTTGACTCCAGTTCCAGGGGAACCCAACAAAAAAAAATCTGTAACAATGAATAAAAGAAAAAAAAAAAAGAAATCAGGAATTTGAGTGAATGGTAAATAATAAAAGAAAGTTTTTTTTTTTTAAGATGGTAGCCTCTATTAATTACATAGAGCCTGAGGTAGTTAATATTTTCTAAGATAAAGTATCTGTGATTTCTTCTTACATTAAACCCATGTTATATCTTCAACATTGTATTGCAAAGGATGGTGGAGAAAGCTGATCACCGTTTTCTAAAAGTTGAAGAACTACTAGAGATAATAAATTAGTGTTCCCAAATTCAACATCACACTATTACATCTATTTAGGGAAATCCAGGAAGATAAAATACTCAGTACATTCTTTTTTTTTTTTTTTATTAATTTTATTTAGTTCTGTATGTGTGTGAATGTACTGCCTGCATGCAAGTCTGTGCACCCGTGTCGTGCAACGCCGCGGAGGTCAGAAGAGGGTCTCGGATTCCCCTGGAGCTGGAGTTCTCCTGGAACTGGAGCCTCAGACGGCTCTCGGCCGCCATGTGGGTGCTGGGGATCGAACCCGGGTCCTCTGCAAGAGCAGTCGGCGCTCTCAACCGCTAGGCCATCTCTCCAGCCCCTCAGTACATTCTTTATAGGGTGACACAACCCATATCAAGATGGGCACTGGCCACTTCTACAGTTTTAGATCATTTGTAAACACCACTCCACAAAACCAAACAATAGAGTAGCCATTGTTCTCAGGAGAATTCTTGATGAAACCCTTCTTGTGGTTGAAATAAAATCACTTTTGGCCAACTCTGAAACAAATGACCAGTATATCTACTTACAGAAGTTTCTTTTGTTCCTATCCCCAGGCATTTTTCCTAAAGAGAAAGAAGGATGATTACATATTGTGCCCTTTCTTTGACTTCTCTAAACTTCTCCCTTTCCCTCCCCACCCACTGGTGCAAACCATCAAAAACACAAACTGATCAAGAGTCAATTAGAACAAAACCAGCTGAAAGAGAGTGATTTACATGAGAGTGTATATGGAACCAATTGCTGTGATACATGTTCTTTTAAGTAGCCAGTTCTGCAAAAGATATAGACTGTTTACGTATGATTAATTAAGGAATAATTATCTTTGACTGGGGGAATATGAGACAATGAATGGACCATAAAAATCCAAATAAACACTAAGACTGCAGCCTTTACCTTCAACTGGTGCCAGAGAGATTTATAATTTATAGAATAAAACATGATAAACTTTCCCCTCATCCTCCCACCATTTTCCAAATCCAAAGGCATTGGGAACTCATGATTCACACTGTCCTTTGCTTTGTTTTGTTTTTTCTATTGACTGCCTGTGGATGCTGCACAGTCAAAGAGGCTATTCATGATAAATCAGTATAATGCTCTCATTTTCCATTTGTTAAATGCTATTGTCTTAGAGGTAATCATCAGTTATTTTTTTCTGTCACATTTCCATCTCTTACCTGGCCTATAGAAATGATGTAGTAAAATATTCCCCAGAATCTAGCTGTCCGCAGTTCGGTCTACAACATGCACTATTGACAGTGAACCTCCTCCATGGGCATGGCATTTCATGCTCAGAACAAGGAACAAACCACCCCCCCC
The DNA here is from genome assembly GCA_009823505.1 of Rhizomys pruinosus. Classification (NCBI taxonomy): domain Eukaryota; kingdom Metazoa; phylum Chordata; class Mammalia; order Rodentia; family Spalacidae; genus Rhizomys; species Rhizomys pruinosus. The sequence goes on along the minus strand of VZQC01001095.1, from coordinate 1,885,242 downwards.
CAAGTTCAGGGTCTTTTTGTTATTTTATGAGTAAAGAATAAAATCTACACTGTTTAGTCTGAAATTCAAGTCTCTATCTTTCATAAAAATCACATCTTTAATAATACCACTGATTCTTCACATTTGACAGGCCTGGATTACAAATAGAATGTTTTCCATGACTCATGGATGTTATCATTCTAAAAGAGGAGAAAAAATATGTAAAGACCTAAGTGAACCAAAGCTGTAAAGACATAAGTGAACCAAAGCTAAGTTCAAAGAAGGAAAGATACACATAACATGTTGGATGCATGTATAAAAAGAATATGGAATTGCATTCTTCTTGAAGTCTGGAACATTTTCTACCAGGAGACTGTCAGTTTCAATGAAGAGGTTGAGAAGAATGGATGATAGCTGATACCCAGAATGTAAGGTACAGACAGGAATCCCCAGGGGAAGGTACAATACAGATAGGGAAACTTAGGAATTACTAGAAGGTTGATCTAAGGTATGCATAGACGCAAGATGAGAACATAAATTGAAACAGACATAAATACTAAAAATGCTACAGAAAGAATGATTAAGTGTGTCCAGAGAGACCCAAAGACAGGTTTTAAGCTAATATAATTGAATTGTCATTTTTACAAAAATTACTCTGGTTAGAGGTATAGAGAAAAGATTGGTAAAGATCAGGTAGGCTAAAGGGAAGCTGCTTAGAAAAAAATTAGATGAGTTTGTATGAAGGATGCTAAAAGCCCAAATAGTTTATTGCAACAATATATTTGGAAAGAACATTGATTTAGGAACTAGATGGACCTGGGGTGATATTTCTAACCTATATGTTACAAACTAAATCATTTAATCTATCTATGGCTACTTTTTCTCAGCTATAAAACATAGATAATATTCTCTACATCCAAGGATTATAGTGAGGATAAGCTGAAATAATTTTCAAATAGCTCTAGCACAGTGGCCCATATTTTAAGAGCCAGTAAGTAGTAGCCAGTATAGTAATGGAGATGAAAGATGTAAAGACATAACTAATGACAAAGCAGAATCTACTGGATGGGTCAAGTGTTAAATACAAGGAGATCAAGAATGTATCTTCTGTTTTACACAAATGGATAGGTAGATAGCTAAGGGGAAGAGGAAATTTATGGGAAAGGTAATAAATTCAAGTGGAACTATCCAACTAGTACTTTGATAGAAGCATCTAGAATTCAGTTTAAAAGCTTAGAATTATAACAAATACTTGAGCATTAAAGCATACAACCAATGTTAGTTGAAATTTCAGAAGTAGCTGAGATTGCCTAAGGAAAGAAAGTGAGGGAAAGAGAGATGCTGAAAAAGAACCCAGAGGATGGCGGCATGTGGCAAAGCCCATGAGCCCATGGAGATTAGGGAAAGACAGGAAATAGGAGACATGAATATTTCAGAAGGATGTGGTAAATGGCATCAAATCAAAAGAGAATCCATGCAGTAGTCATGGAATGGGCATCTTAACATTAGAATGAGAAGGTCAGAGGTGACTGAGGACAATGCACAATCAGTTCCCATGACTGACAAGGGCAAATATTAAGAAATAAGCAAAAATAATTTAAAAAGAAAAAAAAAGAAATAAGCATAGTGGGGCACACCTTTAATCCAAGGACTTGGAAGGCACAGGGAGGTGGAGGTCTGTGACTTCAAGGTCAGCCTGGTCTATACAGCAAGTTCCAACCCAGCTGGGGCTACAGGGAGACTCTGTCTCAAAAAGACCACCCCCCCAGAAAAAGAAAGAAGCAAATATTATGGAAGAGGGGGTAGGAAGAGTGTAAGAGACAGAGGGACAAGACACTTGCTGCTAGCTAACACATTCTAGAAACGATAGGAGAGCTACAACAATAAAATATCCATGGTATCCTCAGTATGATAGTCTAACATGATCTGCATATAATAAGAAAACCAATTGACATATCAAGGTAGATGGGGGACATTTCAAGGGGTTCTACATAAAGATGAAGAGCTACAGGCAACCGATGGATGCTGAGGGATGGAGACTCAGTTTTCCCTGGTGACTTACTCCCTGAGAGGATATCTATCTCCAAGTGGGCAGCCCTAAGCACCCAGAAGCACCACTGAGTGGACTCATATATATGCATATATGTAACGATAATAAGAAAGGGGACAAGAAATTGAGATGGAGAGGAGGAGACATAGGAGGAAGTAGAGGGGAACTGGGGGTGTGTGGAAATAGTGCAAAACTATGCTCATGTATGATGTTCACAAAAAGATGTAAATATTAATAAAAATGAAAAGAAAGAAGCAAATGAGGAAATGGAGGTGAGTGGGTGGGAGAGGTTATTTGAATGGTAACATGAAAAGAGAGGGCATTTTGAGTTGACTATTTCTCTAATCATTGTGATTAGAGAAAGACTTGACAAGATGTGATTTAAGGGAGGAAAGATATTTTGGGTCATGATCTGAGTGGGTACGGTCCATCATGGGAGAGAAGGAAGGTATGTGGCCGAAATGGATGGTTCTATGGCAGCCGTAGTATGGGCTTGATCCTGTATTGTTAGATCAAGAAGCAGAGAGAGAGCCTCAACCTGAAAGGGGCCTAGATATAATTCATAAACCCCACCCTTAAGTGACCTACTTCTAGCTAGCCCCACATCCTAAAGGTTCAGTGCCCTCTCTAAACGATGCTAGCAGTGGCCATCATGTGTGTTTAAACACATGAGCCTGTGGAGCAAGTTTCACATTTTATTTTTTTTTTATTAATTTTATTTTATTTTTGTATGTGTATGAGTGTACTGTCTGCATGTAGGTTTGTGCACCCGTGTCGTGCACTGACGCAGAGGTCAGAAGACGGTCTCAGATTCCCCTGGAACTGGAGTTCTCCTGGAACTGGAGTTACAGACGGTTTTCAGCTGCCATGTGGGTCCTGGGGATCAAACCCGGGACCTCTGCAAGAGCAGTCGGTGCTCTTAACCGCTAGGCTATCTCTCCAGCCCCAAGTTTCACATTTTAAACAGAATACATGGATAAGGAAATTAGGACTGAGAGGGTTTGAAAGCTGAAGGAAAACTAAGAAGTGCTTATACGCATTGTACAATGAGCATCAAGAAAATAACTTACAAATCATTTGGATAAGAAGTAGCTGGAAAGCAAAAGCAAGAGAAACATGATCCAGATCCTAGGTGAAAGGATTAGCTACGAGCAGGTGACAGAACAGGTCTTCAGTGTGAGAGGGGGAAAAAAAGAATGCAGGAAAACATGATCCTCTGAAAGACACCCATGCTCCACTTCCCGGGATCTGTGGATGTGTCATGTTACATGGCAAAGTAACTTTGCTAATGTAATTAAGGTTTCAAGCATTCAAGTAGGGAGATTATCCAGGATTAAGTTCAATGTCATTACTTGAGACCTTAAATGCAGAGAACTCTCTCTGGCTGAAGTCAAAGAGAATGGCAGAAAGAGAGATTAGAAAAATTTGAAGTGTAAAAGGGATGTTTCCCATGGTTACTGGAAGGGCCACATGGAAAACATAAAAAGAAACAATACAGGTTTCTAGAGGAAAGACCATCCCCTTGAAAGCCAGAAAGAAATGGATCTCAGTTCTAAAATGGAGAGGAAGCGAATTTGGTGAACAACCTGAATGAACTTTACCATCTCTAAGTAACTTGATTTTGCCCCAGGGCCTTAGAAAAGAATACCACCTGGCTGGCACTTTATTTAGGCTAAGAAATTCAGATGGTCTACAGTGTGCCCAAGCTTCTCTCACACAGAACTGACTGCTAACTTGTGACACTTTGTCTATCAGCAATAACAATTGACTTTATCAATTGACCAGGCTTCAGGGAAAATGGAAGCAGCCAGGAATTCTGGAGACCCAGCCATTGTACCAGTTTTCCTAGGTGTTAACGGGGCAGGCTTCCGACCTTCTCTGATAGTCTAGGCCATTGCTGTAGATTTATGCCTCAGAGGTGAAGGTAACATTTGTCCCAAAATAATGCTAATACAGGAAAGAGCCCACAGTAACCTCTTCCCTCAATTTTTTTCAGTTTTATTTCTTGCTGCCGCATGAACCCACATACCTCCCAACATGCCAGTCTCTCAGAGAATCCTCAGCTTGGATTTCTATTTTTTCTAAACCTGTCTTAATCTTTAGCTTCTGTAGTTTTCGAAGTGTTGCTCTGGGAAGGGGACTAGAGACTTCCCAATTTTGCCATCTTGGCAGAGTAGAACACTAGATTACATTCCATTTGCCAAGGTTACCCTTCTACTTTGAATAAAAAATGTCTCTCACAAGCCCATGCCTTCAATACTTGTTTCTCAGCTATTTAGAGAGGCTGTGGAACTGTTAGGTGGTAGGGCATGGTTGGAAGAAATAGATCATTGAGATTGGCCTGTGAAGATTCTACCTTACTTCTGATTCTGTTCTGCTTCTTGGTCTGCTATGATTTGAACAGCCTCTGCTACACAGCTCTGCCACCGTAATGTGAGCTGCTCTATGTCTTTTCTGCCTCAATGTACTGAAATTTCTGGAGCTGTGAGCCAAAAAAGAAATCCTCCCTAAAGTTGCTTTTATCAGGTACTTGGTTACAACTATGCAAAATTGATGAACACAGTTACCAACTACATATGCTAAATAATGTATCACTGTTTAACAAAGAAGGAAATCATCAAAATATAATAGACCAAGGGTCCTCTGCTTGTTGATAACAGCCAGTTGTTCCTGCTGCTTTCTAAATTTGAAACCTGTTCTCTTCATCAGCATAATATGCTACCACACAAAGATTTGCATTTCTCATGGTATCATTTACTGAAGAAAAATTGTTGACATAGGGTGAAGGTATTTGAGGAGTGGGAGGTCTTACTGTTGAGAAGGTATCCACCTCCTGCTAATAGCTTCCTGTACTGCAAACTCATGGACAGACCTGCTGCAGAAGGAAATCACCTGAAAACCACAAGGACACAGGGTGACCAACCTCTTTCTAGAGCTTTCTTAATCCTAAAATAAAATATATTTTGGCCACTCCTTTAATCTCAGCACTCAGGAGGCAGAGGCAGGCAGATTTCTGTGAGTTCAAGGCCAGCCTGGTCTGCATAGTAAGCTCCAGGCCAGCTGGGGCTAAAGGGAGACCCTGTCTCAAAAGACCAAAAAAAAAAAAAAAAAAAAAAGGCATTTTAATGTTCCTTGCAAGCACAGACCTGAATGATTATGAATAAAAGTTAGGGGCAGCCTTCTCCCCAAGGTAAAAGCCTGGACTTGAGAGTGCTGTCTACTGCTTCCGGCAGCATGGTTCTGACCAAGCTGCTTAAACAACTTCATCATTAGAAACTGAAAACAGTAAGTTGTGTTCAGTGGCAGACATCGAAATGAGATATTGTACAGTCCAAACTCCCCAAAATATCGACTCCGGTGATTCACAATTTCGCCCTGCAAAGATTCTGCTATAGACAAGAGGACTGCGAAGTCTATTACAGGAAAAAAATTTCTCAGAGAACAAAAAAACCTAACCGTTTTGCATTTTGCATTTGAGTAAACCTGACTTCTTAAACATTTAGTTAATCCAGCTTGACAAGCTGCAGTGAACTTCCCAGTCAACTCCTTGTGAGAAATGTTCTGCTACAGATCTGCATTGTCATTGCATGTCATAGAAGAGAAACATAAAGCTAACATATGACCCAGGTGTCAAAATACCATTTCAGGAAATAACTCAGAAATTAATTTTGATCACTAGGACACAGTCCATCATTGAGCTCAGGGAGCCTCGTTGCTTCCCGTGGCTCACTTGGCTCAGAAAATAACATCCTAAAGCAAATCTAGAGGAAGCAATTAATTGTGTAAAATAGCACAAGGATTTCAGCATGGATGGCTAGATCACGTTTACTGAAATCTTCTTGGGATTTGTCTAAGACTTTTCTTTTCCCGTAGTAATGAAGTCTAAACCAGGCATAAAAACAACCACTGGTCAAACTGTTTCTCTTCTAGAAAACTGAAGGATAGAAGTCCAAGTGAGGCTTCCAGCACAGGATGTCTTTATTCCTTTTTACCCTATGAAATTTCAAGACTGAGAGGAACCTCTCCTTCATTCCCTCTTCCCTTCCTTCCTTTCCACTTTCTAATCTCAGTAGGTTTAGAATCTTTATCTTACTTCCTTTGCCATATTTGCTTTATTGGCTGAGGTCAGATCATTTTCTAAGGACAGGTTTGAATGATAGAAACATGGAAGAGAAGAGGACGATGTTATCTACTCATTGGTAATACAGTGTAGAAAGTGAAACAAGAAGCAAATAAAATAACAAGTTTGATAGTGACTTTAATAGGGGACAAAGAATTGGGCTGGTAAGACAATGTCCTTTCTGACACCAAGTCTGTAGGATTCTGTGAAAACTACTACTAAACTATCACTAATATAGATTCTAGTGGTAGTAATCATCCCATCCAGAGGACTGTGACATTCAAGTTTTCAAGTTGCCTTTCCAGTTTTTTTTTTTTTTACTTCATTTTACCCTCCATTGCATAAAGGCAAGTAAAGTGGCTTTGGTGCCAGTATCCCTCACGTTGATGACACTGGAGGCAGTAGGACCTTAGAAAGCCATTTATGTCACTCCAGTGCTCAGTAGAAGATAAGACAGGGTTCAAAGCTTTTTTTTTAATTTAATTTTATTTATTTATGTGTATGAATGTACTGTCTGCAGGTAGGTCTGTGCACCCATGTCATGCAATGCCGCGGAGGTCAGAAGAGGGTCTCGGATTCCCCTGGAACTGGAGTTCTCCTGGAACTGGAGTTACAGACGGTTCTCAGCCGCCATGTGGGTGCTGGGGATCGAACCCGGGTCCTCTGCAAGAGCTGTCGGCGCTCTTAACCATTAGGCCATCTCTCCAGTCCCAAGGGTTCAAAGCTTTTAATCCAGCACTGAATTTGTTGCAATATGCTTAACTAATGATATCAGATTCTTTTGTGAAAGCAAATTTCTTTTTTGTTTTTTATTATTTTATGTGTATGAGTGTACTGTCTACATGTAGGTATGTGCACCCGTGTTGTGCAAGGTCAGAAGAGGGCATCAGATTCCCCTGGAACTGGAGTTAAAGATGGTTCTTAGCCACCATGTGGGTGCTTGGAATCAAATCTAGGTCCTCTGCAAGAGCAGTCAGTGCTCTTAGCCAGTGAGCCGTCTCTCCAGCCCCGAAAGCAAATTTCAATGGTACAAAAGGAGATAGAACAAAGTTTAAAAGCCTGCAAGGAAAAAAGTCACAGAAGTGGGGTTCAGGGCCCCAGAGTCCAATTCTGTCTTCTGGCTTTGAGGGCTCTGGGGCTAATCTGTAATCAAGCTGTAGCTGAGCTTCTTCTATTAGGCTACTTCTGTTGAGAAATCCTTATGGTCTTGGGTCAGGAGGAAGATCAAACTTTGCAACTTATTTTTCCTTGCTCAGCAATCCTTTTGTGTGCTGTCAGGAAAAATAGGAGCAAACAGAGACGATGTTTTCATTGAAAATCAATTCACCCAATAGGCACCAGATCTCTACAACATGGCACCCAAATAGACCAATTTCCTGTGATTTTTACTCAGAATTACCCTCCATTTGCCTTCATGGACAATTAAGCTTATGTCATGGAGAAAACAGGGTCCAAGGTGGCTAGGCTATGTATACACTGATGTCAACTATCAAACATCTTGATGTCCTGACAGTTTGTAAAACAAGTAAGGAAAATCCTGTCTGTGCTTGAGATGCCAACAGACCCATCTACTTCAATGAATCCAGAATCCGGTGCCAGATGAAGCAGGTAATCATTCCAGGCTCAGGTCAGGCTAACTAGTCTCTGAGAAGAGTCTAAGACTTTGGGAAGACAAGTTAAACAAAATAGACCAAACCCAGAATAATTCAATTTTAGAAAGGTATTACCTGATGCCCCAAACAACAATTTGACAACCTACATGTCATATTACTGAGTATAATTGTGTTGTATCATCTGAGTAGTACTTTCAGATTTTCAAAGATTGTGTATTGAGGAATGTCATTTGGCTCTTACCATAACCCCAAGAGCAGTTGCTAAGGCACTCCCTCCCTCTCAGCAAAGTAAAGCAGAAGCTGTCAAGGAGATATGGCTAAAGCCTCTGTGAGTTGACTATGGAATCAGACCTTGAACCACAAGGCTCAGAACAACTGCCAAATGGTCCTCCTCTCTCAGTTTTTTTGCCTTGTGAATTAGTTCTTTCCTCAGTTGCTATGATTAATGGGGTTCCATGGCTCCCCTTATGAAATTACAATTTCTGGTTTTCAGGCATTCATTACCAGTATAGGGAAGAAGATATATTTTAAAATGCATTGTGCCAGAAATAGCATGGTTATGTGAATTATGTGACTCCTACAGGTTTGGAAGTAACTCCCTCTTCTATGTCCCCAGGCCTAGGCCCACCTGTCCCCATGCCTAGCCTCAGGATTAAATATCTTCCTGTTTTCTCACACCTCAGCAAAATCCAGTATTCCTGACTCTTGAATGTAGAGTCCCTATAGTATTACATTTCTTTCCCTCAACCTTGAACCGATCATCCAGTTTTGCTTTTCCAGCCTCTCTGTCCCTACCTTCTAAATTATGTTGTCACTCCTATTAGTTTTGACTTTTTTACTTTGTTCAAGTTCCTTCCCTCAACTAGTGGTTTTGGCTCTGCCCTAGACCCACCACACAGTGGCTTCATTCTTTTCTTCCAAATCTTAATAAATGTCTGCCTTTTTAGCTAGTCAGAACCACAAGCTAATTCTTCCAACAAATCCTCATGGGACACCTACCAGGTCTGCTGTACAAGCCAATGCAGGTCTCAGCAGGGCTGAGGGGGGCCTGGTATCTTTATTCTTGGTCTGGTGAAGAGAGAAGCCACTGAGGCATTTAATCTTAACATCTTGTCTCTATTTCAGCACTTCTAAGGCAGAATAAATGGAGCTGGATCATTCTCCATTTGGAAAGATGTTGGTATGACTGCTTAATAGATTTGGGAGGGGGCATTATTGTAATTCTTCATTTTCTTTGTCTATTGTTGCAGGTTTTCATTAACCTTTGAGGTTGTCTTCATTTTGTGGTTTGCATTTTAAACATTTTCTGGTTTTGAAACTGCCTAGCAAATAATTTCTTTTGATCCAACTGCTTCCCTCAATTACTATTATAGTTAACTCTTTTATAAAATGGGAAAATGTAAACTGCTTGAATATCTCAGGCCACCATCCTACCCATATGTGGTCCTTATGGGTCAGGATTTCACTTAGGAACTGAGCTTCATGCAATTGAGGAAAATAATCCACTAAGGCTAGGATCTCCTAGCTGTGCATTCTCCTGCTTCTTTCAGTCTTCACTGAAAGGAAGACTAAAGGGACAAAGAAAGAAAGGCCGGGGAGGAAGAGAAGGAAGGAAGACAGGGTAGAAGGAAGAGAGGAAAAACAGGAGAGTCAAGGTGGATTAGCAGGTGGATGGACATTTTGGACATTTGCCACAGGGTTCTATAGGTGGTTTGTATCCTATCCACAGGCACCCTTCCCCACAAAAATCCTACCTGGCATGCAGAATTTATTTTTTTAAATTTATTTATTTATATATATATTTTTTATCAAATCTAGACCCGTGTCCCCCACCCTATCCCCCCCCCACCAGAGCTCATGCATTCTGCCAAACATGCTTTTCATCTCTTTCTCAGTCTTTCTCAATATTCTCCAAGTGGAAGTTGACTGTTCTGAGCAGAAGTTCACTGTTTCAGTCAGTTCTTTGATGGCATGCAGAATTTCTGCCATCGATTATTAATTCAGGTGGATCTTTGGTTAATTCTGCCACGCCAACCCTAGAACTTCTAAGTTTTGCTTGAAGTTCAGCTTGGACAAAAATATAGATAGAGCAATTTTTATTCCAATAATATCAAATTAATTAATATTTATGTAATACTACCTGCCTAACAGAAACTTTGAAACCTTTGGGGGAGCATTTGTTCACTTAATTTTACTTTAGGGATATAAGGTGAATCTGTTTTGCAGTCTTATGGAAGAAGTTGAAAAGTAAGGTAAGTCGGAAGGGTTGAAAAGTAAGGTAACTTGGCTACTTAAGGTGGTTCTGCTAAGAAATGGCAGAACAAGACTGAATCCAATGTTATTTTTTTCTCCTAAACTTTAAAGCACTCTTTTGCTCCTTACTTCCACTCACTGAGCTTTTCCTTCTTCCAATACATCACTCCACTCTGTCCCTCCAATCATATCTCAACACCTCATCTTATCCCCATTCTAAGGCCTTTATTTCTGTTCCACAAATCTCTGTCTAGAGGGAAAGTCTGTTGACAAAAAAAAAAAAAAATTGTACTGACCTATCTCCTAAATGGTTAATCTCATGAGTTAACATACCTCATATCCACCCATGGCTTCGGCATAGACAAACATTTCTGACCATCATAAATAGGTGCTGGGATGGTGAGAAAAGTAGATCCATGTCAATAACTATGATATGGTGTCATGTATAGAAACAAAATTATATAAAGCATTCCAGGGGAGTATAAGGTTCACATTCAGTGAGGGAAGCTTGGAAAAGGAAGAGAAACATTGCACATGGGTCAGAGGGAGGGATGACAGGCATGACTTCTGCCCGGAAGTAGATGTCAGCACTCATACACACTCATTCAACATAGTTGTTGAGTACAACCTGGTGCAATGTACGGTACGGTAACATATTCTGCTTATGTATTAGTGGAAGAAACCTATAGTCCTGGCCCTCATAGAGCTTCCAGACTGATGCTTCAAACCTAAAAATATAAAAAGTAACTAGTTAGCTTAAATCATCAAAATATATACTACAAAGGAAGATGCCAAAGTGCTAGAATGAAACTTGCTTGTGATGGGAAAAGCATTTTCCTATGTGGCTGGAGCATTGCTCTTTTGTATAATTCATTCTTTCAAGGGTGGACTGGCTGAAATGTTATTTGGAGCGCAGGGTTCAAGTATGAAGGGAAGACTGGACACTGGAAAAGCACACAGAAGAGCAACATGGAGAGATTAGTCCTCCATGCCACTCATGTTGCTGCCTGGAAAACAATTCTGAGAATATATCTATATTGGTACATTTCTGAATTTTATCATGTTCCACCATATTTGATTTTTAAGACTAAGAACTTCATAGCTGCACATATGTGTTTTGTTCAACTCCACACTTCATTCCTTCTTTCCAGTTCCTCTCTTACCCCCCATCACCACTATTCCCTCTAAATTTTCATGTGTGTTTTTAGCTCATCTACTCTACATAGTGCTACCAGTATGGGCATGGGCAAAGGACAAACTACTGGAGCATAAGTAGTCTCTCAAGGGCTGAATCCATAAAGAAAACTAACTCTCCTCCCAACAGCCCATCAATTGTCAATAGTTTCTAAGTTAGGGAGGGAGCTCCCTAAACACCTATGCCATCCACATTGGTCTTTTTGCTGTCTTGATCCTGGGCAAGTCTTGTGTGTGCTGTACAATTTCTGTTAGTTCATATGTGCAACTACCCTGCTGTGTCGAGGAAACACTGTGTGCTATAGGCATCTGCTGCTTCTGGGTCTTAAAATGTTTCTGCCCAATTGTCAACATTGATCCCCGAATCTTGAGAGGAGAGCGTATGATATAGGTGTCCCACTTAGGGCAAAGAACTTCTCAGTCTCTCATCTGCAAGTTAAGCAGTTTTAGGCCTCTGGGTTAATTGTCATTTACAGTTAAAGGAAACTTCTCTGATGAGGGTGACGAAATACACTAATCTGTAGTTACGATGATAAGTCATAAGAAGTCAGTTTACTACTATGTGCATTCAGCATATAGTAGTAGGCTCTCCTCTACATCCTATAAACTATCTACACATGGGATTTTGATGTGTTAATAGAGCCAGGCACGAGTTCTGCCTTGTAGAGTAAGCCTTAAATCCAATTATAAACTGGGTGGTTACTTCCATAAAATTTATGCCACTATTTCGCCAATGTACATATCTTGTAAGGCCAGTCATTGTTGTAGCTTGGAAAGTTTTCAGCTGGGCGAGATTTGATTACTTTTATTCCCCCAGTACTATACATAGCAACTTCCAGCATATGGATCTAGCCAGTAGGGAGGAAGCTTCCAAGTCAGTACCAGCTTGATTTCTCCATGTTCTATGACTCTAGTATGTAGTGTCTTTAGCAACAGGGTCAAGTTTTGGAGGGTAACCAATGACATTAGTCTGTAATGTGTTAGCAATGAGTTCCACAGACAACTATTGCACAAGAGGTAACCCGTTCCTGACACCAGGCTTTCTTATGGCATTTAGAAGAAATATCCTTCTCCATTATAAGGTAATACCATTTAAACTCTCTTTTATATGTGTATGTCTATATTTTACTGATATGTTTTATTGTAATTGTAGTAAAGTTCCATGTGGCTTTTCCAAAGGTCTTTAATATTAATTGTCCCTCCCCATACTTCCTCCTCAACCCTGCCTTCCCATTCCCACCCCACCTAACCCTTCTTGGCCCATTATTCTCCATCCCCTCTTCATACCATCTGCATTCTATTTCTTCTCCCTTCAACTTCCCAAATGGCCCTTTACTGGTTACCTGACTCCTATGGATATTCCAGTTTAAACACCCAAGTCTAAAGAATCAAAGCTAGCATCCACAAATGAGAGAGAACATGAAATTGTATCTTTACAGATCTGGCTCAGTCAGACTGGTTATTTCCAGTTCTATCCATTTATCTGCAATCATCGTGATTTTATTTTTCTTTATGGTTGAGTCATATTCCATTGTGCAGAAGTAGCCCATTTTCATTATTCATTGATCAGTTGATGGACATCAAGGCTGTTTCCATTTCCTGGCTATTGTGAATAGAACAGCAATGAACATGGATGAGCATGTAATTCTGTAGCAGGATGTTGTAGGATGAATCTTTTGGTATATGCCTAAGAGTGGTATAGCAGGCTCACCTGGTAGATTTATTTCTGGCTTTTTGAGGAACGTCCACATTTATGTCTGTAGTGGCTATACCTGTTTGTTCTCCCATTAACAGTTACATTAACAGTTATAAGTGTTCCTCTTCCCTACATCTACAGAGGTTTCATTTCCATTAACCATTCTGATTGGAGTAAGGAAATCTCAAAGTAATTTTAATTACTTTGATTAAATTTCCTTGATGGCTAATGATGTTGAAAATTAAAAAAAACCTCAATAATTTGTATTTCTTCTTTTGAGAACTTTCTAGTTCCATATGCCCATTATTAATTGGGTTACTTGTTTTCTTGGTGTTTAGTTTTTGGAGGTCTAGGTGCATCCTAGACACTACTCTTCCATCATATGAATAGCTGGTGTCCTTTGCTATGTAGAAGCTTCTTCGTTTTGTGAGGTCTCATTAGTCAATTGTTGGTCTTAATGCTGGCACTTCTGGAGTCATGCTCAGAATGTCCTTTCCTCTGTCTGTAAACTGAAACTTAATCCTTATTTTCTTCTCTAACAGATTCAGAATACACATCCTACATTGAGGCCCTAGATCCATGTGGAGTTCAATTTTGTTCAGAGCGAGAGATAAGAGCCTAGTTTCATTCTTCTATGTGTAGCTATCATTATGAGCAGCACCATTGGTTGAAGATGATAAATTTTCTCCAATGTGTGATTTGGACTCTGTCAAAAATCAAATGGCAGCAGGAGTGTGGGCTTATGTGCTGAGCCTCAATTCTCTTCCATTGATCATTGTGTCTTTTTTTAAATTTATTTATTATTATTTTTGTATGTGTATGAATGTACTGTCTGCATGTAGGTTTGTGCACCCTTGTCATGCAATGCCGCGGAGGTCAGAAGGGGGTCTCGGATTCCCCTGGAACTGGAGTTCTCCTGGAATTGGAGTTACAGATGGTTCTTAGCTGCCATGTGGGTGCTGGGGATCGAACCCGGGTCCTCTGCAAGAGCAGTAGGTGCTCTTAACCGCTAGGTTATCTCTCCAGCCCCGATCATTGTGTCTTTTTATGCTCATACCATGCTGTTTTTATTTTCGTTGCTCTGGGGCATAGCTTAAAATCAGGAATAAAACCTCTAGCTCTTCTCTTATTGTTCAGGATTGTTTAGGTAATTCTGGATCTTTCATATTTCCATAGGAAATTTAAGATTATTTCTTCCAATTCTGTGAAGAATTGAGCTGGAATTTTGAGGACTTATTGAATTTTTACATTACCATGGTAGTAAGGCCATTCGCACAAAATTAATCTACCAGTCCCTGAACATGGGAGGTCTTTCCATCCTGTGATATCTTCTTTAATTCCTTTATTTAGTGTCTTAAAAAGTTCCTTGAAGTCTTTTATGATGCTGTATATTTGGTGGTGTGTAGGCCTCTTGCACCTTGCTAGGCATTTTCTTTCCTTAGTTGTGGGAAATTCTCTTGTATGACTTAGTTGAAATCATTTACTGTGCAGTTGACCTGGGTCTCTTCTCCTTTTTCTATGCCTATAATTCATAAGTATCTTTTACTGTGTTCCAGAATTCTGCATGTTATATTAACAGGTATTTTTTTTTAAGTTTAACAATTTTTTGACTGATAAAACTCCCCTACCTTGTCTTCAAGCACTTGATCTATTGGTCACACTTTCCATTGAATTTTTGTCCATCTCATTAAGTCATAATCTCCTTTATAACTCCTTACTCATTTTCACCCTTGCCCAGGCTCCAACCCAGTGGAATTCATATACTCTGTCATTTGTGTTAAGGCCTACTGTGTCAAGTTAGTGTCCCCAGACATTCCTCAGTGCAAGTTCATCCACTGAGGTCTACTCAGGCTATCCAGAGTCCCTTGCTTTAAGATCAGCTCTTCCTCATGGATTAGAAATCAGCTGCCAGTATTTCTTCAGTTAAGATTGGCACCTGCTCCCCATTTCCATGCTGGGTTTTTGTCTGCTTGATTTTGCATGGGTCACCACTGAGTGTGCATTTTGACACCATTGCATGAGCAGGGTCCCAGGAGCTCAGAGGATTCTATTTCCATATAGTTATGTACCTCCTCCTTGGCTCTTACAATGTTTCCACCTCCTCTTCTGCAATGGTCCCTGAGCCCTGGGTAAGTGAAGCTTGATATAGGAGTCCTGTCCAAAGACCCACATTCTACAGACTCCTAATCTCCAAGCTGTAGTCATTTGTGACCTTCTCTGTTCCTGACCCTCTGTTGGATGAGGGAGCTTCATTAATGAGGGTCGAGGGATTTGTTAGTTTCCTCTTTACCTGTTGTTCCATTTTGCATTTTGCATGAACCTTAGAGATAGAGGTTGCATTACCCACCCGCACATCCCACACCCATCTTGATGTCAGTCTATCCAATGGTCCATGGCTCTGACCAGTCCATACCATAGCCACTTTGCCCCCAGGTATGTTGCTTAGGCTTGGGCAATTCACAGACAATGTCTGTATGTGAACAGTTGTGGCATTCTGTAATAGTCTCCACCTGGTACAAGAAAAGCTTCTTTGATGAGTAGTGACTGGAGACTTGATTCTAAATAGTTTGTACTTAATAAGAAGTTATATTAGTCTAGGGATGTGACAGGCTTGGGGATTTCCCTAAGATCTATGAACTCTCCAACCATGTGTATTTGGCTATGTTTACAGTACCACTCTGTGTGAGTTTTCTCCCATGGAACGAGCTTTAAGTACAATTAGGAAGCCAATAACCACCCCCCTCCAAGGTAAAAGTGCCACTAGTGCACCAATGTGATATGCCACACCACTCATTGATGTGGTTATTTAGTTTTTTACTTCTTTTTAAATTTTTATATTTATTCTTGTATGTGTATGAATGTACTGTCTGCATGTAGGTTTGTGCACCTGTGTTGTGCAATGCCGTGGAGGTCAGAAGAGGGTGTCGGATTCCCCTGGAACTGGAGTTAAAGATGGTTCTCAACTGCCATGTGGGTGCTGGGGATCAAACCCGGATCCTCTGCAAGAGCACTTGGCGCTCTTAACTGCTAGGCCATCTCTCCAGCCCCTGTGGTTATTTAGTTTTAAAGCTGGGATTGGACCATTGATTTATGTTGTCCCTTAGCAGCTTGGCTAGTACTCTCCAAAGCTATGAGAACTAGCTTTAATGGGAGGTGGCTTCCAGGTCAGTTCCAGCTCCATTGGTCCGAATCTGGTCTCCGAAGTATGTCCTGTCTTCAGCAATAGGGTCTTACCTTCAACTTCTGGGAGGCAAGCAAGAGCTGTGGCAATAGCCTGTGTCTTTAGAGGAGCCTCTCGGACTTCCTTGGTCAATAAGTCAACGAAGGTTTCTCCTGTCTGGCACTGTTTCTTGTCATGTCACCTTCAGCTATGCTCATGGTCTCATGGAGAGGTGTTGTATGTATAATTTGTCATTTGGTTGTCAGACTAATATGATTCTCTCTGGCTTTTTATGCTAGCTAGGCATTATCTCTCTTTCTCTCTCTCTCTCTCTCTCTCTCTCTCTCTCTCTCTCTCTCTCTCTCTCTCCTTTTATTTAGATTTGTCCCTCCAGTAGGCAAAGAATGCCCTGGTAGTAAGATATAATTTGTGTTCAGAGCCTCCAAGTTCCCATTAATCCCTGTCTTTTGTGCACGTATCTTCCTTCTCTGAGAACGAGTGGCCATTGTCAGTGAGTATCAGGTAGTGGCTCTGCTGAAATTAGACTTACATGATAGCCTTGTTATGAATCAAATATGAAATATTCCACCCAGACTCAGGAGATATTTTGTTGTTGTTGCCTTTCTTCAGAATACTTATTCTTTAGCAAGTTCATACAGGTATGCGATGTTTCTTTTTTCAATTTTTAATTGAATTTTGTGTATTTCACACAGAACATCCAACTCCTCTCTGTACCCCTTTTCCACATGGAGTGTACAATTCTTGATCATATCCACCCTAACCCCTATCAACCTGAATCCCCCTTGAAGCCTGCCACTTCATTATTTCTTCTCTTCCTCCTCCTCATTCTTCCTCCTTGTTCCTCCTCCTTATTCCATTCCTCCTCCTCTTCCTCCTCCTCCTCCTCCTCCTCCTCCTCCTCCTCCTCCTCCTTCTCTTCCTCCTTCTCTTCCAAAAGACACCAGGTGAGGAGCCAGAAGACTGGGATTTCTCAGGTCTGAGCTAGTCCCCTGTCTGAATGCTCCTCTGCCCCAATTCCCCTCTGCAAGCAGCTTTGTGTTATAGCCTGGTCCACACGTTTCTGGAGCTCCCCTGAGAAAATTCATAATGCATCCTTCAGTTCACAGAAACAGAACTGAAGTGTTGCACAACTTTTGCTTTCCCAAAACATTCCACGAAGTAAGCATGAGGAAGCACAGAGCCCATGTTGCTTCCTGGACCAGCCCGGCTACCTGGATGGAGGAAGGTCAGCCCACAGCAGGGCTGGATATGTCGAAACACAATGTTCTCGTTAGATGGGGGTTTCAAAGCATCCCTTTCCTGGAATGAGGGCCAGCAGCCTAAGTAGAGAGGCTGGAAAAGGCCCACAGAATTTATGAGCCTGCAGAAAATCCGTGCATTTGCTTGTATAACAAGAGGAAGACAGAATGTTCTGTCACCACATCAGGTTCCTATGCATAAGGCCTTCTGGAATTTGTTTCTCAGCTCTGGAATTGAAGGCAGATGGAGGCGAGTTGCTGTGGTGCACTTCCGCTGTTCTGTCTTTGTCTCAGTGTTACTCCAATCCAGTGAACCAAGGACTGAGAAAGGGAAAGGACAGAAAATGAAAGGGCACACTACCCGAGGCACAGCCCTTGCATAGGCAGATCTGCTGGGTAGACTTTATGCCAGGCTGCCACCCAGTGTCCTAGATGCTCAGTCAATCCATCAGAGTCAGTCAACAAATACATAGTGGTCATCTCCTACGGGGTGGATGTTGGCACTAGATAGGAGGGGTAGAATACATGTTCAGTAAAACCTCTTCCATGATGGTGTTCACCTTGGACTTCAGCAACCATTCAAAAGTGCTAATAAAAATGGCAGCCAGTTTATCACAAGCCAGGCAAGGTGACCTGACATGGGTGCTCACATACATTCTCCAGCAATGTGGCGGGGTAACTGCTTCCACCTGCAGAGCATAGGGTAGGATGGGAATTCCAGAGATAAGGAAGCATTAACTGGGCTGGAAATCTGAGCACACTGAAACACAGAGGGGTTGGTGTGGTGAGTAGTCAAAATAAAATACTTATACAAGGAAAATAAGCTTATGCAAGGAACTTGAGAGCTGGATGCTGAGGGATCTGGATGACAGGTAAAGGTATCTGGATCCAAGATTAATTTTTTCGTTGTCATGTTCTTTTTAAAAATGTTAATATTTTGGGGCTGAATAGATGACCTAGTGGTTAAGAGCACGGACTGCTCTCGCAGAGGATTCAGGTTCAATCCCCTGCACCCACATGGCAGCTGAGAACCGTCTTTAACTCCAGTTCCAGGGGAATCTGACACCCTTTTCTGACCTCCGTGGCATTGTATGACACCGGTGCACAAACCTACATGCAGACAGGACACTCATACACATAAAAAATAAATTAAAAATTAAAAAAATTAATATTTTATTGAGTTACTGTGCCTTTCAAATAATACATCATAATCATATTTATGCCCCTTAACACCCTCTTCAATCCTCCATACACTTGCCAATGGCTTTCAGGTATTCTGACATGTACGTTAAGTCCCATCTGGTCAAGCATTTCTATCCAGGTGTCCCTCTGTGAAAGTTCATTCACAGAATCTAATCAGCAAGAAGATCTACTCAGGGGCTGGAGAGATGGCCTAGCGGTTAAGAGCACCAACTGCTCTTGCAGAGGACCCGGGTTCGATCCCCAGCACCCACATGGCGGCTGAGAACCGTCTGTAACTCCAGTTCCAGGGGAATCCGACACCCTCTTCTGACCTCCGCGGCATTGCATGATACGGGTGCACAGACCTGCATGCAGACAGTACATTCATACACATACAGAAATAAATAAAATAAAATAAAAAAGAAGATCTACTCACCCTCACCCCACAGTAAACATTCGCCAATAGTTCCTTGGCTATAGTTGGGCCCTGCTGCCCATTTCCCCTACTCCATGCTGGGATTTTGTCTGATTGAGTCCGCATGGGTCTTACTCATTACTGCAAGGTCATATGAACATGTTCCCGATGGCCTGAAAGTCTCTGTTTTCTTGTGGTCATGCACCACCCCTTTTCTGCAATGGTCCCTGAGCAGTAGATGGGTAAAGTTTAGTATAAGAGTCTCTTATTCCTCAAATTGATTTTTAAAAATAAGATGAGTATTATTGTTCCCTCTTGAAGCCTAGCAGAATTCTGTGAGGCAAGCAAGATTCACAGTGAGCTAGCTCGTGGTCATCAAACATCAAACTCTTAGCTAGCATATTATGGGTCTGAACACTGTAAAGGCCCAGAGAATAACTCCTTGAGGCTGTCTGATTTCCCTTGCAATTATTCAACTCCATGCTTTCCCAAATAGAGCCCAGATAAAATGCAAATGAACGAGTAGGATGTGTTTATGGATAGACACTGAAACTTGAGTCTCATATTAACTTCCATGTGATATCAAATGTTCTTGTTTTGATTTCTTTTCCAATCATTTGAAAAGTAAAAATCATTCTTAGCTTGGGGGGGGCATACAGAAATAGATAGCAGGCACAGCGTGGCTCATGAATCATAGTTAATCAACCCTTGGTCTCAGGATAGAATTATTCTTGTGGCAAAAGAAGGCAGCAGAGTGTTATGGTTTGAATATGAAATTCACACCATAGGCTCATGTGATGAACAGTTTTCCCTAAGCTTGTGGCACTATTTTGGAAGGGAGTTGAACCTTCAGGAGGTGAGGCCTGGCCAGCAGCCCTAAGATACCAGGGTAGAGTCATGAAAGGTTGTGGCCTGCCTCGTGAATTCAGCCGAGCTCTACATCCTGGTCTTCTGAATATAAGAGTTCCCACCATCATGAGCTTCGCTCCCTTCCTGCAGGTTGATGAGCTGAAACCCCTAGGCCAGTGAGCTAGAATAAATCCTTCCTCCCGTAGGTTGTTTCTGTTAGGTGTTTTAATCACAGATACAAGAGTAACTAACACCAAGAGAGAAGAATGTAGTATTATTAAGTACTGGCCTTTACCTCTGAGCTTAAGCTCATCTGTCCTTGGTTTGCTTATCAAGTATTATTCTTGTAAATAACACCCATTGAACATATTAAAAGGAGTGAAGTTTTTGTAGTAAGCCATGCTATGGGTCTTATACAATCTCCCTAGTTTGTGAATACCTTTTTATCTCAACTGTGTGACCTATCATTGCATACTTTCCTTTAGGGTGGGCACTGACTTTATGGCCAAGGTGTTCATATTGGCTCACAAAGATTTGTTTTAGAATAGGCCTGTAGGAATTTACTGCTGTGTTGAATCAGCATGTTTGAAACAGTATATGCACAAATAGTCTACTTTTCGAAGTTGGAAAGGGAGCACATAATCCAAATATAAGACTTGGCCCATAAACCATAAGCCACTCTCTCTGGAATTTTGAATACTGGTTTATTGTTTGTTAAGTGTGCCATAAATGCTCAGCAATTTTGCCCCTATTTTTTCTTACCATTATCGTTCCCTTTTATTTATCTTTTTCTATCCCCCATTGATAAGCTTTCCCTCTGTGGCACTTCGGTTTCAACAATCAGGCAGTCTGACTGTCTCTATAGCATAATCATTTTGTGTGCATAGTTGTTATAACATATTCACATATATTTTGGTTACACTCATTTATGACATGTTCCAGGGGATGCAGCTTCTTTGTAAAAGGTCTCAAATTTGTTGAGACAGAACACTCACAGACAAAAGCAAATGTTACTAAGAGGTAGGCAGTAAGAACAAACAGGGACCTAGGATCCAAGATGCATCAAGGTTCAGGTCGTATTCCTTATAGCAATTCTGAGAAGTATTAATGGGAGAGGGAACTAAGCGAATCAAGGCCACTTGGGGATGTCTTTCTGCTTTGCAAGACAGTTTTCGGCTCTACTTTAAAGTCTATATGGAGATACATTCTTCTTCTCCCTTTTAATTCTCAAAATATTGGTAGCCAGTTCCAATTTCCATTCATTTTTTGTGTGTCATATCAGAGGTTAAAGTTGGAAACAACCTTGGCTTGTGGGCTGGGAACATAATGTATGGCCAAATATCAAGAATATGTTTTGCCAGGCATGGTGGTGCATGCCTTTAATCCTAGCACTTGGGAGGCAGAGGCAGGAGGATCTTTGTGAGTTCAAAGCCAGCCTGGTATACAGAGTGAGTTCCAGGACAGCGCTGGGGCTACAGGGAGACCATGTCTCGAAAAGACCACAAAAATAAAAAAGAATATATTTCATTAAATACTCAGTTAAATCCTTGTCCCATTTAAAATGACTCTAAGGACAATAAAGAGAATGAAAAAGAAAGTTCAAAGAGAACTCGGTGAAGAAGGCAGAGCCACAAAGTGTTAGTGAGCAGAGCGATGTTTTTGATATTGTAGAGAAATGGCATAAGGTGAGGAGTATTAAGTTTTGGAAAAGGACAATCATATCTGTTACTGTAAGTCCGGAAGAAATAATTTCAAATAAAAATCACGAATACAGAAGTATCACTTTCTAAATCCTGTAGATATTGTTAAAAGAAAAAGACAGAATTTTAATAACCAGTAAAATATACCTATTAAACAAAACAGACTGAGGAGATGATTCAGTGTGGTAAAAGCACTTGTCCCCAATCATGATGACTGAGCCTATAGCATGGAAGGAGAGCCCACTCCCAAAAGTTGTCTTCTGACCTCCACATGAAGGCTGTTACATGTATGGGTGCATGCGCAAATACACAAAACACATACACCCCACACTAAGCAATGTAAAAAATTAAATTTAAATAAATAAGAGATATTAAGGAAATACTAAAAGATGTGAGATAATAGCACAAATCAGAATGAGTGAATGAAATTCATGGGATGAACAGAACTCAGAAACGTGAAAAACAAAACATGTCAAAATGAAGAGGAAACCAAAAGAAATCTTAGAATAGTATCTTATGCCTGAAATCTCAGCACTCAGGATGCTGGCAATGGGAGGACTACATGTAAATTCGAACCCAGCTCTAGACAACATGGTGAGTTTGAGACATCCTGGGTTACCTTGGGGACCCTGTCTCAAAACAAAAAAGCAAAAATTAACACTGTAAGAAACTAAACAAACAAACAACAGTACCAATAACAGGGACTAGAAGAATGAGCAGAGCAGTACTGAATGCATAAAGTAAGTTGGTTAAGGGGATGAAGGTTTTTGTAATCTTAAAGAAATGAAGAAATAATGAGTATTCACGAAAAATTAACTGAAATGGAAGCTATAAAAGGAAGGTCTCTGAAGATAGTAGGAACCCCTAAGGAAAAAATTGATGCAAGAATACAAGAATATAACATAAATATATGACAAACAAAAATGTTTCTTTAAAAATATTTAAGTTGCATATCAAGGAGACCGTTTAATAGACTAAATACATTATATTAAAACTAATACATTTTAAAGGATAAAAAGAGAAATTCCCTTTGTGTATCTAAAAAAGAAAGCAACATAATAAAAGGAAAATGAAATTATAATTATGTTTACAAAGACAGCATTTCATGCCAGATGAGAATGAAGGAGCCTTCTTAAAACACTCAAGGAACACACTTGTGAGACAAGGACTTTATATGCATCCAGTGACTTTCAAATACAAAGGGTACAAACTCCCAGTAGCATGGAAGAACTCAGGAAGATTTGCTCTCCTGAGGCATCCACTGGAGAATGAACTTTAGAGATCTAGCTGAACTAGATCAAGTCAGGAAAGGGGATGATCACTCGCCAGCTGCTTTTACACCAGAGGTTACATGTGCATTAAAAGGGAACAAGTTCATATGCTCTTCAAAACTCTGGAAGTGAAAATACAGAGTAATTATAAACATGGGAGAATAGGAAAGCACATGCTCTTCTTTGTCCTTCCAATAACCATGTTGACGATACTATGCTGTTTGCATCACTGAAACTGCTGTATATATGATATGGGGTAGAGA
This sequence comes from Rhizomys pruinosus, assembly GCA_009823505.1. Lineage (NCBI taxonomy): Eukaryota > Metazoa > Chordata > Mammalia > Rodentia > Spalacidae > Rhizomys > Rhizomys pruinosus. Next base: position 1,862,238 of record VZQC01001095.1, on the reverse strand, counting down.
AATGAAAAAGATAATTGGATTTCTTTTTAAAATTCTCTCGGGAAATAAAAATGCAAGTTTTAGCAAAACTTCTAATTCAAATTCAAGAATTGAAATAAATTAGAATAGTGTCAATATAAATATTATTCACCTATATAAACATATATAACAAGTTCGTGATTTTTATATTCAAATTTATTTCAGGTTATATGTATATCTACCTATGACATGTATCATCTATGTATCTATTATCTATCTGTCTATCTATCTATCTACCTATCTGTCATCTATCTAATCATCTATCTGGTCTTTTGTCCACATAATTCAGTCCGAACAAACTAAGGCCACTGCTTATCTATCCAGAATGTTAAAAGGAAAAGTAGTTTGTGATAATATCAAATATTAGTGAAGATTCAGAGACTGGACTATTCATAAACTGTTGATGGAAATGGAAAACGGTTTGACTACACTGGAAAACAGTTTGATAGTTCAACTAAAAACCGAAAAAAAACACATAACCCATCAATCACAGTTTATGACAATTTTCACAGAGAAATAAAATTTATTTTGACAGAAAATTGTATGTAAATGTTTATATCAACTTTATTTGTAATATCTCAAAACTGGAGACTATACAAATCTCCTTCAATGGAGGATAATTGGTCAAACTGGCATAACCATACCATGCCTTACCCAGGAATAAATGGTAAAACAAAGTCAAACTTCTAAAAGACAAATATCATGTAACGTTACTTATAAGATATCTGCCTTGGAGCAGTCGCACTCATGGAGATGCAAAGTGGAATGGTAGTTGTTAGGGGTAAAGAGCAGATTTGTTGTACCATAGTAATGTACGTAAGATTACTGCACTGTACTCTTGAAATGGCTTGGATGAAAAATTTATTGCTACGTGTATTTTGCCATAGTATTTAGCTTCTAGAGTTTGTCCTTTGTCCTCTATTGCTGAGTACTAAGTGTTCCATGACATGGATAGGGCAGATTTTGATAAACATTTTTTTTAATTAAATGGCATTATTGGAAAATTAGTGAAATTCAGCCTAGAACTATACACATAGTATTATATGAAAGTTAATTTTTTTTTTTTTTGGTCTTTTTGAGACAGGGTCTCCCTGTAGCCCCAGCTGTCCTGGAGCTCGCTCTGTAGACCAGGCTGGCCTTGAACTCACAAAGATCTGCCTGCCTCTGCCTCCCAAGTGCTAGGATTAAAGGCATGCGCCACCACGCCCGGCTTTTTCTTAATGTACTATAGTTATGTAAAATTTTAACTTTAAGGAAGCTGGAACATAGAAATCTATATCAGTTTTGTGGCTTTTTAAAATATGGTAAAATGATTTCAAAATCAAAATTATTAAAATAGACAAATCCCTTATACATAGAATATTCCAAATAATTTATGTATGTACTTGAAGAGATGGAATATAACTTCACACTTTTAAAATGTGAGCTCTGAGTACTGACTTCCTTCTAAAGAACATACTATGGAAAAAGAGAAACAAAGATGAACTTTATTGTCAGGAAACTAGACAGATACTAACTTAGAAAGGCACTCAAGGTCAACAGTGAGATGATCCATCATGTTGATAGTCCATACATTCAGTATGATCTGACTAGAATCTCATTTTACCACTATTGTCTTCCTTCGTCAAAAGTATGATTCATCTACTCACGAGGAAAACATCCAACAAATTCCAGTTAAAAGATGTTCTACAAAACACCTGACCAGTACTCTTCAAAATTATCAAGGACATTTAAAAAAGGCAAAATCTAAAAACCTGTCACAAGCCAACAGAAGCCTAAGGGCATGGGAGGACTAACTGTAATATGGCTTCTTCAGCAGGCTTTTGAAAAAGAAAAAGACAGTAGCTAAATATCAAGGACATCTAATGGAAGTGTGGGCTTCGAAAACAATATAAGAATGTCATTTTATTAATTTTAATGAAAGTGACAATTAACTTACATTCACAGTATTGTACTACTGTATTCTTACACTACTATAAGATGTTAATAATAAGGGAGTATGGGCTCAGTAATCACAGAAATTCTACAATCTTAATAGATTTTTGTAAATCTAAAGTGGTTCTAAAATTAGACCACTTTTAAAAAAGAATATGTAATTCCTGATTCCATTTGTGTAATATTCTTTAAGTAGAAAAATTGTGAAGATGGAATACACACAAGTGGTTGCTGGGGGCAGGTTATGAGGAGGAGGGGGTGGTTAGTATAGCCACATATTTGTGGTGATGGTACCACTGAATATGGTGACTGTAGTGGTGGTTATACAAAGCCATGCATGTGACAGAATTCCATAAATCTCCATATACAATCACAGATGTTTGTATGGATGTGCACATGCACACGCACAAGTGAAACACACATATAAAATGGAGACTGACTAAACTGGATTTTACCGTACCATGGCTGTGTAGGATACTGGCACGGGAGGTAAGAATTGGGAGGGGGGGTGTGCAGAATGTCCTTGAATATTCCTTACCAACCTTCTATGAGTCTATAATTATCTCGGAATAAAAGTTCCATAATTATTTGGAAAATTAAAGATCTTCTGAGACATCAAATGTCATATCTCTGAGTGAATTTTATTAGTAAGGACATACCAGTGAGTCTATCATCCGGTTTTTCTATTTTCTTCACATCTTTCCTGGAAAAGGGCTAGAGTGATTAGAGTGATTGCTTAGTTTGGAGATAGATTCGGGGGTCTTCTAGAATTTGGAGCGGTGTTGAGAAGTGTGTCCACATGCTTGCGTGCGTGTGTGTGTGTGTGTGTGTGTGTGTGTGTGTGTGTGTGTGTGTGTGTGTTGGATTGAAACTGGCATTGGAGGCTTCAGGAGCAAGGGCGCCCTGCATGGTTTGAAGGTTTGAATGGGAAGAAGAGGCAGAAGGGCTTGTATTAGGAGTTGACTGTATTTTTCAGGTATCTACATTAGAGCTTCTCTTTTTCTCTCTGCCTCTGTTTCATGTCTGTCTTTCTCTGTGAAAATGAGGAAAGGATGCGCACTTGGATAAATATCACACCAAGGTTCACAGCTTGATAAGGGGAATGCAGGTTGTGTTTCATCTCCCGTTTCTATTTCAGTCATATCCCCTGGCATAGAGAACAACCTATACAAATTTACAAGGCAGCCCTTGACTGATGATTATAAACTATTACATGTGGAATTAATGAGGGCAATTAGTGAGTGGTGCAGGACATTATTGTGGGTTGTTGTCGCCAGACTTCTGCCAGGAGCTGAAGTTTGAATGAAGCCATAAAGATAAGGAGAGTTCGAAGAGGCAGAAACTACAAACTATTCCATATCTAGGTAGGGGTGCCTACCAATGAACCAGATGTACACACCTGTAATCTGAGCACTCTTGAGGTTGAGGTCAGAGGATTGCAAGTTTGGGGCCAGCTTGGGCTTTATAGTGAGACTGTCTCAACAAAAGCCTCAAACAAAACCAAAACAAGAAACCTCAATGAGGCTTTGTTTTTCTTGTTGATCCTTACATCTTTGGTGCCTGGCAATATGCTAACAAGGGAATAAAGGGAGGCAGGGGAAGGGGGAAGGGTGGGTTTGAATACATGTCCTCATCATATTTTTTCCCAATAACTTCTTTGCACCTTCATAACCATCAGTTGCACTGAAACAGGATCAGTTGGCAATGATCAGCAACCCGAGAATGTCACTTGCTTCAAAGTGAAGCACGAAGCTGAAAATTAAAGGTAGAGCTTACTGCGAAGGTATGAAGACGACAGATTTAGAGGATGTCCCAGACCTTGTTGAGTTAGACTGCCCATTTTATAAAGCAGGAGAGTGATAACTTAAGGACATTTTACTCCCAGGGACAGAATTCATTAGTGACCAAACAGGAACATATCCCAGGTCTCTTGACTCTTAATCCAATGCACTGGCTGCTAAAATGAAGCTAATTACGTTTTAAAATATCACGCTTAATAATAAGAGAATGTGTATGGTTTCTCTTTTAAGATTCTAACATTTCTCATTTGTTACATCCCAGTTTTACCATATGTGAATGTGAATAACACTTTGGAACCAGCTTTTCCTTTAACTTCATCCTAGGAATTAAGGCTTTCATGACAAGAAAGTGTATTGCTTCAATTTTATAAGAACTAAAAATCTGGTTATTGGCATTTCTCATGAAAGTCAGTATTGGCACTAACAATAGAAATACGGGCCACATTGCAGGATCCCTTCCATTCCCCCCATACACACCCACTGGCTATCTCATCCAAGATAAAGAGCTTATTATGGCTTGGGTACTCCTTCAGTTCTGCACATCACACGGTCCCACTTTGTCTAACGCTGGACAGGTTTCTGAAGGGGTAACTGATTTACAGCCTCTCTTTTTCTCTCAGCAGCCCCAGCACGGGCAGCTAGGGTGATTTGTATCCATCCTCTCAGAGCATTTTTCTGACAGCAAAAGCAGAGGCAAAAAAAAAAAAAAAAAAAAAAAAAAAAAAAAAAAATGAAAAAGGTGTTTTTATGATAGATGTGGTGGTGCACACCTGATATCCCAGCACTGAGATGGCCGAGGCAGGAAGACTGCTGAGCATTTGAGGCCAGCTTTGGCTGCATAATGAAGACTGTCTCAAAGAAAACAAAACAACACAAAACAAAACAATGACACACCACAGAGAGAAATAAAACGAAGAAACAAAGAATACTTTCTGGCCTTTGGGTTTAAAATACCTAAAGACCTAGGGAGATAGAAGCGAGGCTTTCTAGGAAGCCCACTTCCTTCTCAAGGTTGGAGAAATGATTTTCTGGCTCTGGAACTCAGATTTTGCTTGGCTGGGGAAAGGAGGTGGGGGTGGGGTCTAGAAAGCGTAGACAGCTTCCACTCGTCTATCTGTAGACTGAGAGTCATACCAGCCACGTGTATAGATACAGGCAAGTTCCTGAGAACCACTGTCAGCACACTGTTCCCTGAATGAAAGCCGGGAATTGAAACAAACCATTCTAAAGGAGCAGCTTTGTTCTTATGTGAGAAGCTGGCAGGGAGGCATTAGAAGGACTCTCAAAGTTCACTGCTAATTTTGAAAATACCAACCCACAATCCTAAGTTAGAAAGTTATACTTTTAATATTTCCTGGTTTAGTTCGAGGTAGTCTATAGAGAAAATGAGAAAAAAACAAAACAAAACAAGTGACAGAATGCTCCATCCACCCCAAGAGTCAGCTTCTGGAGGCTTCTACTCATTCTACTGGACTACTATTCCTCTCTGTGTAGGTGCTATAAATGCCAAATACCATAGTACATGGCACAGTGCATCACATTGGTGGGTGAGGGCGTAGAAATTTGCTCCTAACATTTCCTACTTTATTGTCCTTGGGAAGAGAGCAACCTAGAAGATGAGGTAAAAAGGGCAAAGAAAAAAGCCCATAAAGAATGTATATTTACACCCAAAGCAGAGTGTACATGTTGTACCCTAAACACTGTTTGGAACATGAAAGTTGGAAAGAAAAAAAGGTCCTTACTTTTCTTGGAGAACACATTATTCTTTATAACCATTGCCATATTGCTTAAAATTGCTGGTTTATTGATCAAATATATGCCATACAAATTCTTTCAGAACAAAGACTGTCAATTGTGGGCACTGGGTAGGTGGTCAGTAACTGGGATTTATTAAACAGCCCATCTTTCCTATCAGCATATAACACTGGAACTCCAGCCAAGGATCCTTTCTTTGGATTTGAAATCATGTGTTATTTGGGATGAGTGGTCCATTGGCATCACTATGCTCTTCTAAACATTTACTACGCTAAGATGGGTCTCCAACATCCTGCAGTTGCCTTTAGTAGGAAGTCCACAGTGCTGTGAATCACCCCCTACTGGATGCCCAGGTAGAACAATATTCTCTGAATATAAACCCAGAACACTGGAGTGAAATCTGGTCTAAGATGTGTTTCCCAGCATCATACAAAAGACAGAAGTCAGGTTAGAATTTTGTCAATGATTCTGTGTCCACTTGGTGTGAGAATAGACCCTCAAACACTATTAAACAGCTTATTGATGTGAACCAGATGGAAAATAAAACAAAAGAATTCACAACTCATATTAGACTGAATTGAATGTCTTTAATTTCACACAATGAATAACATATGAATAGGATCAACTTTTTTTTTAATAGTTAAGTGCCTATACTGTGCTAACCTGATCTGGTAGCGAAGAAGACTGAGCTTTCTTTTAGAAAAAAATGTTTAAAACCCAACATCTAAGACCATGGAAGAGCATGACAGTAAAGCATGCCAGATGTCGCTACGCCTCAAATGACAGCAAGTCCATGTTCATTTTAAATGTACAAAAATGCTTTATGAATAAAAACTGTTACAAAAAGAACATTTCAAACAATGTACAATTTTCTTGCCTCTATATTCAATAAAATACAAATACATTTTTGTTCTAAAATATGTTTACATACAATCAAAGTAGAACATGCAAATTACACTTTAAAAAAGGCTTTTAAAAACCACTTATGAATACAAACTAAAAATTAGCCAGCACGACTTGTAAGACAATCTTGTGCCCCATTTTTTTCTTTTGAAATATATATGTACATATTTAACACATCATGTGCATTTATTATTATTTAAGAAATAGATTTTTTTTTTTAAAAAGGAAGAAAAAGAAAGACACCAATCTAGGGCGGAACTGCCCTTCCAAGTTGACCAGTTGGCAGCTCTTCAATTCCCCCCCTTTAGTGTTTATTATACCTGGGCAAGCGGGAGACAGATATCCAGGAAGTTTCTTCCTTGGTTGATATGTGCTTCTATGAGGGTTCCCCAAGTGACTGAGTCCAACAGGGAAGGCAGGCTCCTCGGTGGGGTGAACTCTCAGAAACATGAGGCAGAGGGAGCCTTTTATTGTGGAAAGAAACTTTTAAGAAACACCAAGAAAATGCTACGGTATATTACAGTTTGAGTTTCTAGGCACTGTGATGATGACATTATCTGTAAGCTCTGGCATTTGGACCATTGTGATAGGATAGGGTAGTGTTGAGAAAAATGTCTATATTTATCTGCTCTTACATAATGAGTAGAACTGAAAATCCTCTGACATAACACTTAAATGGCTTTTGAGGCATTTTGGCTCCTGCCACTCCATCTCTCTTTGCTACAGTTGGCATTTAAAGGCTTTGGAAATATCTGAATAGACTTTAGACAGTTCCTAGGTCAATCTTTCTAGTGATATGGGAAAAAAGTATACTCCACGAGCTCATTATCCGAATATTGTTGGGTAATAAGCTGGGAGTGGGATTTTCTACTTAAGTCCTAATGCCAAATCCTTTATGATCTGCTTGTAATATATCACCTAATACTATAATTCTGTCACCACTTGCTTATCATATTTATAGACCTAGAAATGTGAGGAACACACATTTTGACTGCCATCGAACACGGCCTCCTGTCGCAGACAGCAGCCAAGTTAACATGCTAATCTACTGCCAGCTCTTAGTCACCATCCCTGGGCTGCAGTGACTGCTAAGTCCAGGTCCTGCCAAGTCACAAGGCAACCCCACAAGCTCTCTGGTCCTCTGACCTTTCTTCCTTGGCTCGTAGACACAGCTGGGCTATTTGAGGAAGTTAAACTTCTGTTCCTCTCATTTGGGATGAGGGGTTGAAAAGCAAATGGCTTCCTAGTCCCTTAGTAAGGTGGATTAAAGATTATCGGCACCTTCAAGGAGCCTTAATAGCTAGATTTCATCCTTCTAGCAACCCTAATTGTTCTCCTTATAGTTTAAGTGGGTCCATACCTATCTAAAAGAAGAAATGGAAAACAAGGTACTACAAATATTTTGTGGGGTTGTAAGTAGAGTCTTAAGCATACCAAAGGACCCCTGTCAAGATAAAAATGCATCCCCGAAAGGCAGTTGAGTGGTAAGGGCCTCCATACCAGATTCGCTTTCTGGCTCTCTAACCAATTAGATGTAAAATACAGTTGGCCTCCTGGGAGGCCAGGATAGCAGAGGAGAGGCTAGGGTAGTACTTAGAGAACAGAGAAATAGCTGCATTGATGAGAGAGTTAGGTTGATGAAACAGAAGGGTGGAAAAAAGTAATGTGAGAAGAGGGAGTCCCTGGGTGGTGGAGAATCACTGTGTGGATGACTGGACTTGCTTCCACGGCTTAGCTGCTGTGTAGCATGGCTCTGCTTTGGGCCTCACAAGTTTTTAAAACTAATCTCTGGATTTGCTCATGAAGGATTTTCATTTGACTCATTTGACTCAGGAGTCAACAGCAACTGACCTAAATTCATGTTTAAGTTGTAATTCTGTTGTGTCTCTCCTGGAATCCTAACATTGGTTTGGAAATTCTAACCCAAATTGATATTGAGCTTCTCACATGGTTAAGAGGTTAATGTCAATTAAACATTGGATCTTATCTGAGATTATTAAGCACCAGATTGCTCTCCTCTGCAAGGTTTAGTCAACTTTGTTGGGAGACTGTACTCTACTGGAAGGACAAAGGGTGAACGAATCAAGGGTTTTCAAAGTCTAACAGGAAGAGGAATCTCTTTATGGCTTCATTGAATGGAAATGGCTGCTCTTTCATAGTAATGTTTGGGTGAAGGGTTATCTAAAGCTTCCTCCTGGTGACTTTGAAACCACTCAGACATGGCTTGGGAATGATAGATTCAAAATGACTGGTTTGATTTTGCTGTCCAAAGTATGTGAAATGCCACAGGTCAACTCAGGTCACAAACTGACTATGTAGGCTATAAGCTCTAAATCACAGTCCTTTAAACTTACATATTTCTAGATTTAATGAGACTGATCAAGTAGGCCACAAATGATGTGAAATCTCTAGTGACAGTGCAGGATAGGATGGCTCTGTAGGTAATTTCAAGCAACTGTTGGCGCCACAACACAGCAGTGATATTTACAAGCATATTAACTCAGGATTTTAAAACGTTTGGGCACAACAGCCTGCAAATTGGTTATACATGAAGGATGCTTGTACTCATGGATTATCACTTATAGCTAAAAAATGGAAAAAAAAAACTGAGAGAGATATGCAGGACAGTCATGGCAGAATGCATGATCTCGGTTGGGGTGGGGGTGGGGGTGAAGGGAAGGGGAGATATGCCTGAACTGAATTGGAAAATGATGTATGAAATGCACAAAGCATCAATAAAAAAAAATGTTGTGAAAAAAAAAACTTACTTCCATAGATTTTAAAACTTACTTGCTTATGTTCCCCAAAAGATCCATTTCTCTCTAAGGAAGTGATACTGTGTTTTGATAATATAATTCCTAGCTGGTCCTAACTCCCTGTAAAGAAACATTTTGTAGGTAAACCAGATATTCAAATTCCCATTAGAAAATTCAAATCTCTCTCCATGTCTCTCTCTACGATCTACCATGCCAGGTATTTGATGTCTTGAAAAAGGTAAGGGGAGGAGGGAGGAAATTGAAAATACTTATTTGAAATTTCCACATCTGACTTAAAAATCATCTACGGCAATGGGATAACTTCATATTCATTCTGAGTCTTAACATGTTTTACTTGGGCTTTGGAAATGGATAACAGAGATGGAATATTGTCCACACTAAACCAATGCTAGAGTACAACGTGGATGAGAAGTGTACAGTTGAAACTGACCATTTAAAAGACGATTTGTCACACACAGTTTGCATCCATGCAGACTGATAGAGTTATAATTACATTATGTACAACAGCGTTTTAGTATATTAAGGCAACCACAATTTGGATACTTTGTCCAAGGTGGCTTGATACAATTGGAGTGGTGATACCCTTTGAATATTTTATTTTTATTTTTAGATAAGAACACTTACTCCTACTTGCTTTTAAGAAATAATGATTAAGAGAGAATGGATTTCTATTGTCTTTTTTGTTTCCTTTTCTCAACAACCTGTGACAGCTCTTTGTATGAAAAAAGTCAGGTACCAAGGCATTGCTAGACTTTCTGGTAGGTGTGGGATTTTGTTTTTTGGCTGCTTATCAGCTATTTTACTTGCTGTGGGATATTAAAACCATTTTATCCTGCCTATTCTCTGATATGTTTTAAGTATAAAAATAACCTGGCTGAGGCCTGGGTCAACATATCCCTTGGCTGCTTCTATCAATACTATCTGTTTCACAATGATTTGGGGTTCAAAGCCAGTTCCTTGAGACAGGGCGCCAAGAGTGAACTTTACAACACAGGTAAAGCATACATAATTTAGATGTGTATGGAGAAAAAGAAGGCAAGTCAAGGAAAGGGTTCCATGAACATACAACAAATGAAAGGGAAAGCAGGAACAGACAATACAGAGATCAGTGTATGAGACAGGGAAACGGCGGATCTAAGGTCGCCTATCACTCCAATTCCACCTTCTGATCACAAGATTCCATCTGAGTAACTGTGTTGTTAACGGAAAGATTCATCTTTCGGGCCACTTGAAGATGATGTTGGTGCCCCAAAGCCCATCCGAGTTTGCAAACCAAAAGAAATAAAAACCAATTACGCGGAAGTGGCTCACAACAAAGCCAGTGGATAAATTTGCAGCTTTTCTCCCCCTTGGAATGTTTGCTAATGGAGGGTGTTTCCCATTCGATTCTCCTGACCAGCAAATGAAATTGGAATTTAGGGCGCAGCTGGGGAGTGGGAAGGTCAGGTGGCCATCACAGAGCCCCTGCTGGCTGCTCCAAGGTCTTCTGCTGCCTGCGAGCATCTGGCCACACTCATGTGCCACTGGCTTGGGAACTGCTGTGCCAGCTGCGTTTGGAGGCGTCCCCTTGCTGTGCTACCCCAAGAGCTCCCCATGGCTCCACTCTGCCCCTGGCCATCCTGCTTGCCCTGGGCATCCAGCCCCACCTCGACGCTGTGCTCGCCCCGCGCTGGTCCCCTGCCCTGGTCCAGACGCCCAGGCGCGCCCTAGGGAAGAACCTCGCTCTCGCTGGCTCGCGACTTCCTCGCCCTTTTGGCCTTTACCTCCTCCTCCTGGGGAAGGGGCTGCGGCGGGGGCGGCGGCGCGGGCTGCGCTGGGGGCTGCGGCCGGTGTTTCCTCTTCCCACCCCGCACGGTCTTGGGCAGCGGCGGGGGCGGCGGCGGGGGCGGCGGCAGCGGCGGGGGCGGCGGGGGCAGCGGGGGCGCCTCCCGGGCCATGTGGATGACCGCCTCGATGGTGGCCATCACGGCGTCCTGGCCCGCGGCCGGCTCCAGCACCAGCGGGCTCAGGCTGGGCTTCTGGCCTCTCTTGCTAGGCAGGTCGACGCATTTTTCCAGCACTGGCATTTGGTCTCTGGAGTCCTCATCAAACTGGGTGGGCTGCTTCCGGGGCCGCCCTCGCCTCTTCTTGACGAAGTTGTTGCCTGTCTTTGATTGTCTCTGCAGCCGCTTGGCCTTCAGGATCTTGTTCACGTGGTCCAGGTTCTTCTTGGTGGACAGGATCTTGGTGTAGTGACACATTTTCCGCACTTCGCACTGGATGGCTTCGATCTCCCGCCTCTTGAATCGCTTCTTCAGAGAGGAGCTGGCTGTAGAAGGAAAGAGAGGAAAAGTTGACCCCAGGATGCAAGAGTCTTAATCTTAAGCCTGTGCGTGTGACCTGGTATCCAGTATTTATTTTTTCTCTAGTAAAATCGAAAATAATAAAGAAAAAAACCGGCTGAATGAATATTATGTGTACAATGAATTAAATTATTTCAGTGTCGTCACAGTTATGTGAAATACAGCTGAAATACTGAATGATCTATTATCTATCTATCTATCTATCTATCTATCTATCATCTACTTTTAGATAAGGTCTCTTATAGCCCAGGCTGTTCTTGAACCCCGGATCCTCGGTAAGCCTCCTTGAGTGCTGGAATACAGGTTTTCCCAAGCACATCTGACTCCCCACCTCCTACCATATTAAAGGCAAGGAAAGGACGTCATGCCTGCTTTGGAGCAGAGGAAAGCAACAACAGAAAGAATCACAATACAAATTTTACACTACTTTCTGATTTCTTAATTAAAAAAAATTTAGCCCTTTGACTTCTGGCTGGGCTTAGTTTAGCATTGGCTGCTATTTTCTTTTTCTTTGACCTTGATGAATAAAGTGGCACACAGCCCATAGTAGAGTGTGATCCTAAGGATGTACCATCTTGCAAGAGACCTTCACCTGATCTTTAGCTCTCTAGCTGCAAGGGAAGTATTTTCTTTTTTCTATCCCTTCCCACATCCCAGGGGTTATGCCTGAACAATGCAGTTGGGATGGCATGATCTCTCAATATTTTCAGTGCTCTGGATCTGTGGAGTTGCCTGATGATGTCCAATTAACCAACTTCTTCTTAACCTTCACCCTCTGGGAAACTCAAGGCCAATATCCGCCAGGTGTTTCTGAATGGTTTACACTTCCCCCACTGAACAGTTGTTTGCAAAGAGCTCTTTTCATGTGCTGGTGGCCAGATGTGCCTCTATTTTATGAGCCTAACTTCTCAGGAAGTCCTGTATTGTGCCACTAAATGGCCTTCAGAACTGCTTCGTTTTGAAGTTCAGACACCGTAAAGTGTGAATGGCTTCAAGACATAGACAGCCTTTCACCCTTCGGTCGTTCTTTCTCCTGTTATTGTTCATGAGCCCACCCATATGTACATACCTGTACATAAGCAAACACATAAGTGTGCATATATATATATATATATATACATATATATATATATATATATATATGAACCTAGGGACACTGTAGTTGATCCATTACATTGGCCAATGGTCGTTTGCAAACTTAAGTGTTTCCTCACTGAATTCTTGGCTCTACCCACTTAAAAAACTTATCTAAAGAGAACATGTTTCATTTCATTATGTAGATTTGTTGTGCCTCTCAATATTATTATTTTTTATCTATTAGCAGAGAGAATAAATATCTTAGAGAGCAGAAAAAAATACGCGGAACACCTGGCTGCTGCTCTCACTCTTCCTTGGATACTCCCACTTCATTCTTTCTGTGTCGCCCCACTTCTCCCTCATGCTGTGGCCCATCAGAGACCTCCAGGAAGGTTTTATTTGAAGTTATTTATGCCACTAGCTTCATGGAGTGGGAAGCACTGAGCTCCATAGGCCAGGTCAAACTGCCACTGCTTCTGGCCAAAGGTCAGCCAGACTGACTGAGCAATGAATAACTACTGAGCGATCTTTAAAATAAGTTATAAAGATCAAAATAGAACAAAGGCAGAGTGAGCTTCTGACTATAAAAATAAAACTTTTGTAGTTAGTCTTGTAAAAAGAAAAGGTTGCTCAATGATCAGCTCTTGTGTGGTTTTACCCTACTCACAGGGCTTCGCATGGTGCCGTCTGAATGGACAGGACTGAAAGTTGTTTCTGTGCTGACAACTCAAACTAAGCATTGCTGCCTTCTCGTCGAAATCTGTGAAAGATTTCTAGTTTGGATTTTTGAGGCAACTATTGCAAATCTAATGACATTAAGAATGAGCAGGCCTCCTTCCCAGAGACGAGAGTGTACCTTACCCCCAGAGTCCTGAGTGAACAGAAAGTTGTCAGAAATAGGCCTTAAAACCAACATTATTTAAAATACAGGATCCATTTGTAGTTACCCTTGATTTAGTTTATATCATTTACCAAGCAATAAAATATTATACGGTCTATAATGCAGGATATAAAAATATAAATGATTTTGCAGACATATAATACAACATAGTATAAAGTGAGTATAAAGTAATTTTGTTAGTTGTACTATCTGAGTAAAATTTGACTGTAATGCTCTGCAGCTGGAGATTCCATGGTGGCAAGTTTAATCAATAGATTGCCCTCCTTTTTAGAGTTAAATGCCCAAATTAAGTACATAAATAAATTCCTAAACTAAACCAAGACCAACCAAAACCCAGTAGACAGCCTCATGCAATATTTTTACATTCTGTATAATTTTAATTAAATCTTTGTACTAAAATGGTTATGAAATAAGTATGACAGCATAAACTCACCAAAATAGTACTAAAAACAGCATAAACAACTTTTGTACCCACCACTCGCAATTAATGCTACTCTTTTGTCCTAACTGCTTTATTGATTTATTGTAATTAATACTTTTAGAGACAAGATCTTGTTATGTAGATAGTTCAAGGGTGCCCTTGAGCTCAATAATCTTCCTGCCTCGGCCTCCTATGTGCTGGGATTATATATCTGTGCCACCTCGCTTGGTACTTTATTTCAAAGAAAGGAAACCTAGACTGAACAGTCTTTACTACATTCTTTCCATTATTTTCTCTTTATATGTTACTATTTTATTTTTATTACATGAGTGTGGATATATAGCTGGTAAAAATTAAATCTAACATTGGTAATAACATAAGGAATTTGGAAACCTTGCAGACTGTTAGCAAAGGTAGAAACTGGTATCATCACTTTGGAGAACCATAAGCCTGTAACTGAGAGTTGGGGATATACGGGCTCTGTACCTAGTAACTGGTTGTCAAGAATGCCTCCTTTGCTCACTTGTAAAAGGAAGCAAAAGACTTAAAAGTGCTTCCCTTGAAGCTCAGTGAATGCTGTCAAAGGATGACAACAGCATAAATACCGAATGAAAGCTAATCAGTGATGAAACATTAAAATAGTGGACTCACATATATGAAAATGAATAAATTACATATAAATTAATCAGTATGGTTAGACATACAAAAAGAATTGAATGAACAAGCAAACTGCAAAAGTCTTTGTAAAATTACCATTTACATGAATCTAAAAACACATATTCTTTGAATTTTTATTTCATCTTCAGTGTCCAGTGGAAAAAGTTTTCAGTGACCACTTCTGAGGGAAATCAACTGTGAACAAAATACTTGGTTCAGGAAGAGTTTTCAATATTTATTTTCCTCTAAAGCGTTCAGGAAGAGTTTTCAATATTTATTTTCCTCTAAAGCAGGGGTGCCTTCCACCTGGGAGGTGGAAACTCCAGGCTGGTTCTCCAAGACATTGCCTCTAGAACAAGCAAGCGTGCCAGGGAGGGGGTGGTGGTGGTGGTAGTGGTGGGGGGTGGCAGTGGTGGTGCATGCCTTTAATCCTAGCACTTGGGAAGCAGAGACAGGCATCTGCTCTGTGAGCTCAAGGCCAGCCTGGTCTACAGAGTGAGTTCCAGGCCAGCTGGGGCTATAGGGAGACTCTGTCTCAAAAAGACAAAACAAAAAAAAAGAACAAGCAAGCTAACAAACAAACCAATAGAACAAAGAAGAAGAAAGAGGAGGCAGAAGAGGAGGAAAAGGAGGATAAGAAGAAAAAGAGTCTATCCCATTCCATATTGGCTAGTCGAGACACATGGTAATTACTCAAAGTGCAGCTAGTATGATTCAGAAATTGAATATTTAACTCTATTTTAATAGTTATGTGCCCAGTGACTACTTCTTGGGCAGCATGGCTATAGACTAACCTTGAACCACCCAGGATAGAGAACACCCAGAGATTCAGTTAATAAAACACAGATTCTTACAAATCATAGCTGAATAACTTCAAAATAAAATGTGGGCAAATGGAAGAAGAAACTAATTAAAATAAGACTGACGATATAAGATGATCTTACTTGAATATCAATTTAATACATTGTTAAAAAGAGACTCTAAATAGATTTAAAATTGAACACTGCCTGAGCACTTCTTAATATAATGATTGCTAATTTTCTTTGGTGTTATGGTTATGTTAGGACCAACCTTTCATTTTTCACTGTCTAGCTTTTAGAAATGTATGTTAAAATGTTTATGGGTGAGGTAATGTGGTATTACCAGAAATTCGCTGTAAAACAAGAAGAGGTGGCAAGACAAGTATTGATGAAACATGACTAACAAGTGTCAACACTGCTAAAGCAGAGTAATGGGTACATACAGCTTAATAATGCCGTTCTGGTTACTTTGGTATATGCTTGACAGTTTTTATAAAACAAGATTAAAAATTATGAATGAGAAGTAGAAAGAAAGGGTATTTCTTGGAATCTTAGAACAGGAAGGAGCTCTTCTTGATTTTATCTAAATAGTTTTGGAAGAGTAAGCAATGTTCCCATTTTTCTAGAAAGTCACACTAATTACTGCCCTTTTGGCTTAACTTTATAAAAAAAATGAATGAGTTCTGTTTTGTGTTGTGACAGTTACATATGTGTGAGCCAGTTTTTACTCTAGAGTTTAGGTATTATGACTTAGTATTCCTTTCCTTTGTACATTATAATATTTGGGTTTTCCACATGTGCTGAACATCTGAATCTTATTTTGTTCTCATGCTTATTATCCAAACTTTCACTTCAGAGTCAGTGTTCTTGTAGATGAAGAACAGAATGCAGCACAGTTGACGTGACCTTGCACAGGAGGACCTAGGAATGAAGGTGAATAGTCATGGTGAGCCATTTAGTGCTTCTGGGTCCTGTCATTTTTTTACAATGGACCAATGAAGGAGGTGTTCATGCAATTTTCTTCAGAATTTAAAGATTGTCATAATTTTTTCCTACATTCATTATCAATTTCTCAAAATCTGGAGTAGCTTTCTAAAAGGCATTTTTTAGTTAATAAATTTAAAGTCAGTGTGGGTAGAGGAGGAGGTTAGGCTTGGCAGGGTTTGATATTCACAAATCTGTCTCCTTATTTCTTATGATTTCACTGTCTCTCTAAATGTTTACAGATTTTTCTCTTTTCAAATTGTTTCATTATTGGGCAGTAATTTCTGGGCTCTTGCTGCAAAGATTGATTCCATATTTTCTGACTTTCCTATAATTGTCCTATATCTTGCCTGATATTTGTTAAAAAATAATTATGAGTGGCCCAGGAAAAATGCAAATTTATTTCTTTTTAATTCTGCAGAAGAATTATAAAGAATATATCATTTTCTAGATCCCCAGAATCATCATAGAAATGGATAAGCTGGTTTTGGTCCAGATGTAGGATGTCTCTTCACTCCCGGTTCTAGAGAACTGGCTCATCAGCATTTGCTAATTTTCCCACATCTTTTATAGTAACAGAAGAATGGGTTTATCAGTGCTTTTTGTAAACAGACGTGCAGATGTAGTATAAGCACCACAAACCAAGTCAAGGCTTAACTACCAAGGCTAGGTACATAGAAGACTCTCAAGAAATTGGTGCTAATGTTGATAGACTGACTACATTTTAGACATAGATAAAACATGGCCTAGTTTTAAAAGTTAAATTAGATTTGAGCAGGTTGATGGGAAGTGTATTTCTTTCTGGAGTCCTTAAGAGTCTTTCTTGCTCTTTGAATGGTCCTAAAGAGAGGCAGGGTAGAATTTTAGGAAGACTGCTGTGTTGAGTTTGGAGTTGAGTTGTTCTTCATGGTATCGGAAGTTGGAATCCTACAGCAACTACTAAAGAGAGCATCAGTGTGAATTGGCTGATGTGTGTTAGATGGTTCATTTCCTCTGTACTTTCTGAGTTCTCAGCATAGGAATAGTCACACAGCCGAACATAACCTAGTAAACACTGTGTGGTCAGTACATGTAAGCCAAAGAGAATTCATTTCTCTTTTGTTTTCCAATGTAAATTGTATGTTTCTGTGGTTTGTACTTCAATTTGAATCAGTAATGATCTTTTATTACCCTGATGCTGCCTTGTATTTTTTTAAATGGGAAGTATGAGACATGTCAAATTTCTTCTTCTAACCTGTAAATTAAATTAACCCTTTATAGTCCTGGTCTCAAAAGCTCTTTAGAAAAAGAGAAAAAGTTACCTCTTCTGGTAGGGCCCTTCCAGGGCTAGGAACAATTGGATGGCTGTGGATATCTAACATGCTAGAGTATTGCTCTTCATGTGGGAGAGTGGTGATTTTGAATTAAGAGTTACAACTGTTATGGGGTTAACCAACCATTCTCTGATAGGATTTGAAGTCTATTTCACAAGAGGAACCCATGTCTGGTACTGTAAACCCAATTAAAAAAAAAAAAAAACATGGCTGGGGAAGTCATAGGCCCTACAAGAGGACCTTAACTCTCTTGTTTAGTTAAATTGAGTTAAATAGTGTCAATTGACCTTTTTTTTTTTTTTTAATTTATTTTCGGTATGTGTATCAATGTACTGTCTGCATGCAGGTCTGTGCACCCGTGTCGTGCAATGCCACAGATATATTCATATAAATAAATAAAATATTTATTGGAAAAGACAAGAAATAGAATAGAAACTGTGTTCCATCATGGCAACCCCCCTCCCCGTATGTTAAGTGAAGTAACACAGTCCCAGAAAAACAAAGGACGAGGTTGCTAGCACCAAGTACCTAGTTGTAAGGCAAACTGAGCAACGTTAATGTTATATTCCTCGTGATCTGAAAACAACTGTGCTCTTATATTGTGAATCCCTAGACAGGTTCTAATTTTTTAATTAATTCAATTTGTTCTCTGACGATTTCATGCATGAATATAATGCATTTAAGTCACTTCCACCCCCACCATCTCTTGTCTTCCTCCTTCCTCTATACATTCCCTCTCCCACCTACAATTCTTTTTCCCATAGTCATGTCTGTTTCTTTGTTTAGTAATCCACTGAGTTTAACCAAGGTCGGCTGTGTGACCGCAGGTTTGGAACTGTCAGTGACACTTGGTGCGCTCACCAGTAGGAACATAACTGAAGACAATGGTGGTCCCCCCTCTCCCTGAATTCGTCAATAGCTCAGCAGGGAGGAGCAGGGCCTCATCATCCTGTTCCCATCAGTGACCGGCAGTTGACAGGTCCAGTTTTGTACAGACCCAATGCAGATTAACTGCAGTTGCTCTGAGTTCATGATTGCAGTGGCTATGTCACACTCAGAAGACAGCAGGTTTTCAGTCTTTCTCTATCTTCCATTCCAGGTCCTACATTCTTTCTGCTCCCTCTACTTCAGTGTGCCCTGAGCTTTAGGTGGTATCAGTGTTTTATTTAGAGCTGAGCACTTAACTGTCCATTTTTCTCAGCACCTTGAACAGCCATCTCTATATTCACTATCACTCACTGCAGAGACAGCCTTCTCTGATTAAGGCAAAGAGTAGCACTGGTCTTTGGGGATAAACATAATATTTAAAAGGTCATTTGATGGCCTAGCGGTTAAGAGCGCCGACCGCTCTTACAGAGGACCCGGGTTCGATCCCCAGCACCCACATGGCGGCCGAGAGCCGTCTGAAACTCCAATTCCAGGAGGACTCCAGTTCCAGGGGAATCCGAGACCCTCTTCTGACCTCCGCGGCATTGCACGTCACAGGTGCACAGACTTGCATGCAGACAATACATTCATACACATACGGAAATAAATAAAATTAAAAAAAAAAAGAAATAGGAGAAGACAACGAATAAGAAGTGCTATTGAGCCTGTTCTTATAGTAGGTATTTGTGATGAGAATTTAGAAACTTGCCTTGTTTTCCCTCCCTTTGACATTGTGCCCACTGTGCATCTCTGCTTTTGCTTCCCAGTAGGCTGCACATTTCTCTAAGAGGAAACAAGTTTACTTATTTAGTTGTAGGAATATAAGATTAATAATCTGTATTCACATTACTGATATTTTATCTAAATCAAGGTCTCTATTGCACTATGGCACCACAGTTATGTCCTCACTTGGCCTGTATATAGGTGACACATCATCTGTCACACTTTGGCAAACCAAAGCCACAGGCATTCAGGGGTCAAGAAGGCACCTTACCAGTTCATTACTTTCACAAAGTATTGTCAACCAAGTTCTGCATTCTAAACTCTATAGCAGGTCAGCTCACAGGTTAACTTTTGAAAGACACTACTTTTAAACAAAAAGATGAAATCAAGGGCTGGAGAGATGGCTCAGTGGTTAATAGCACCGACTGTTCTTGCAGAGGACACAGGTTCAATTCCCAGCACCCACATGGCCACTAAGAACCATCTTTAAGCCAGGTGTGGTGGCACATGCCTTTGATCCTAGCACTCGGCAGGCAGAGGCAGGCAGATCTCTGTGAGTTCAAGGTCAGCCTAGTCTACAGAGTGAGTTTCAGGCCAGCTGGGGCTATAAGGAGACCCTGGCTCAAAAAGAAAAGAAAAAAAGAAAGGATGAAATCAAAACATGTGTAATGAGATTGAGAATCACCAGGAGATATTTTATATATCACAATGAGGTTTCTTAGTTACCACAAAGCAAACATTATAAAAGGACTGACTTATACAAATGAATTTTGCAAGTTTCTTAAGCAAAAAGAGTGTGAAATGTACTCATGTTTATTCTTGTGTGTGCATCCATGGGCTATAACCAATGTTACCTAGTAGCTGTTAAAGCACACATAAAACACTTAATGTCCCTGTAGTGTAAAATGAGTTAGAAAGTAACTGCTTTAATAAATAAATTCACTTTATAGACAGAGCATTTTTGGTAACTGATTGGAAATTTACCTATTTTTCAGCAAGCTTGTTGCAGAAGATGATATAAACCATTAAACCACTTAAAAGAGGAAATTTAAACTTCTTGTAAGCAGAACCAATTACTGAATAAAGGCATTCAGAGACTTGGAGGCCTTCAAAGTTGCATGCCTTTAATCCTAGCACTCAAGAGGGAGACAGAGAAGGGACATACATAGTGAGCTCCAGGCCAGCTGGGGATACAGGGAGACCCTGTCTCAAAAACAAAACAAAAAGTACATTGCCTTCTGATCTATAAGACCATGTACTCATAAATACAGAAGATGGTCAGCCAAGTTTCAAAACAGCCCTTGTTTAATTGATGTGGGAATGAAAATGTTATGATTTAAGCACAGTAATTCATTTTCTTCTTTGAGCCTAAGTCTATGTGAAATATCCTATTAACCTAAACCTACTAACAAGAACTAGTAAAAGAACAGAACTTGGATCTTCAATTTACACTACTGTTAAGTGTTAAAATATAATATAATTATTTTATTTTTATTATTTATTTACTTTTGAGACAATGGAACCATGGCTGGCCTGAAACTTGCTATGTAGACCTGGCTGGCTTCAAATTCACAGAGATATGCCTGCCTCTACCTCTTCCTACTGAGTGCTGGGATTAAAGGCCTGTACCACTGTTCTGTGCTAAAAATAATTTTTTTAAGAAGCATGAAAACTTAGTATTGTGGTTTTAATGGGAATGTTCTCCCATAGGCTCAAATATTTGAATACTTGGTCCCCGGTTGATGGTACTGCTTTGGGAGACTTAGGCGGTATGGCCTTGCTGGACAAAGTACCTCACTGGGGGCAGGTTTTGAGAGTTCATAGCCCTGTCTTACTTCCAGTTTTGGCCCCAAGACCTATGGCTTGCTGCTCCCCCACCCCACCAGGATGAACTCTTATCCCTCTGGAACCATGAACCCACATAATCTCTTCCTTCTGTATGCTGCTTTGGTCACGGTACTCTAGCACAACAACAGAAAAGAAACTAATATACTGTTTTCTTTCCTTAAAACATTGTTAAAGGAGTCCTACATTCTCCCGGGACCCTGGTCATATGAATCTGCAACAATGTCAGCATGCAAAAGACCCATGCTGACTCAAGCAGACAAGAAGCCAGCATTGAACTGGGAAAATGGACAGCAGACTCAATGGCTGAAAAAATATTGGCAGCTGATTACTGTTGATTGAGGAAGAGCTGATCTTTCTCAAGTTAGGGACTCTAGATAGGCTGGACAAATTTTCACCAAGGAATGTCTGCAGATACTAACTTGACACAGGAGACCTTAACACGAATGCAAGAATGTATGAATCCCATATGGGAGGGGGGTTGTGGGAGGGTACCAAAGGGAAAGTTGGTGTAAAGATGATTAATTGAGATGCTCTGTATGAAACACACAAAAATTCAACAAAGAAGTTTTTAAAAAGTTTAGACAAAATTGTAAAGTTTGTCTAAAATTTTAATGGTCACAGAGTATTTTCGTTTCCTCAATGTCATAAATTAAGTGAAGTCTAAAATTATTTTAAGACTATCATTCATACAAATATTATCTCATCCTTTCAAAGTTTATGCTTTAAAAAGTGCATATGTTCGCTGGGCGTGGTGGCACACGCCTTTAATCCTAGCACTTGGGAGGCAGAGGCAGGCGGATCTTTGTGAGTTCAAGGCCAGCCTGGTCTACAGAGCGAATTCCAGGACAACTGGGGCTACAGGGAGACCCTGTCTCAAAAAGACCAAAAAAAAAAAAAAGTGCATATGTTCAAAATATTCATTTTTTGTAGGATGACTATTCAAAGTTATGTCAGTGGTATCAATACAGGATCAAAAGCCTTAGACCCTAAAAACCCAAAGTTTCCCCCTTTCTCTTTTAACTCCTGTAGAATTTATTCACCCATTTAGTATTTAACTCCAGCTCTGAACCTTCTCTGAGCTCATGGCTAGGAAGCATTAAAGCCTCTTAAGGATAGATATGTGTTGCTCCTTGTAGCCCTCAAATCTAAGAGTCCAGTTCCTGTTCCATAACAGTTGCCTTTGTGGTATGTCCCGATACACTGTAAACTCCTTGTGCAGGGTAACCCCAGTTGTCAACTTGACACACCTGGGTAAAGAGAACCTCAACTGAGGAATTTTCTCCATTAGACTGGTCTGTGATGTCTGTGGGGCAGTTTCCCAATTGTTGAGTGATGTGGGAAGGTCCAGCCCTCTGTGTGTGGTGCCATCCCTAGCAGGGTACTTGTGTGTTTTATAAGAAAACAACCTAGCACAGGCCAGAGGAGCAAGCGATAAGCAGCACTCCTCCATGATCTGTATTTTAGTTCCTGCCCTTGAGTTCCTACCTTGGAGTCTGTTCATGATGAACTATAAGTGGAAGGTGAAATAAACCTGTACCTCCCCAGTTTGGTTTGGGTCAGTTTTTATCAAAGCAAAAGAGTACAGCTTCTATGCATATTCACATCCTAATCCAGAACTCTGTGGGATATAGTCCAGATATCCTGCCATAGATCAACAGAAGAGCTGTTAAAGTATGGGAGCTTTTCTGAGAGTAATGTTTACTAGAGTCTGGAGTGGCCTCCTAGGCTGTTAAGTGGTGAATTCAGAGAAACAGCAACTGTAAACGAGGAAAACGAGAAGGCTATTAAATTCCATGCTATTTCAGTAAACTTTGGCTTTTGTTTGTTGTGATGTACATTAAGTGTCAGAATGTATGTGTATGTGTATGTGTATTTGTATGTGTATGTGTATGTGTATGTGTATGTGTATATATAGACACACTTAAAAGTTCTGTAGTGGTCAGATTCCATAGAAAAAGAGATTAGAAGGAGTTACCTTATAACAGGGGGACATTATCCCTACCAGACACAAGTTAGCAAAGTGAAAGCCCAACTCCAGGAAGGGATTTCCTCTTTTGAAGCTGTTGACAAGGGGACCCGTAGACCCTCAAACAATACTGGTTATTCCCCTTGCTCTTGGTTTCTCAAACAGAACTTGACATTAAGACCCTGTTGCTGAAGACATTACATATACAAGCTGTAGGAAAAAAAAAACAAAAAACAAAACCAAACAAGAAATCAAGTTGATATTGACTTCAAAGCCTCATCTCTACTAGTTACCTTTCATAGTGCTGGAAGGTGCTATATATGCTACCAGAACAAAAAAGTTAATTGTTAACCTTACCCAGCTGTGAATCCAGTGTGTTACAACAACACTGGCCTGGCAAGTTATGACTTCTGGTGCAATAGTGGTATAAATATTATGGGAATAACCAACCAATTAACTGGATTTAAGGTCAACTTAAATCAGGAGCCTATGCTTGATACCAGCCCTAGGAGCATGTGGCTAGATAGGCCACAGAACATAGGAGAGATCATAAATACTAATATTTTGCTACATAGAGCATTAAAGTGACTCCTAATGACTTATTGTTATAACCATACTTTAATGCATCTCTTATCTTTCACTAGAGAAGCTTCTTTATGCAGATGGTGATTAACACAGAAGCCCACAATTGGCCAATGTGTTTAGAATAAGAGATGGAACAGTGATTATGCCTGAATTAGACACCTATATCAAACTTCTGCTTCCAAAGGCTCAGGGATCTTTAGGGAAGAGGTGAGGAAAAAGACTGTAGGAACCGGGGAGGCGATGACCACAGGGGAGGTGATGGCCACAGGGGAGGTGATGACCTCAGGGGAGATGATGACCACAGGGGAGGCGATGACCTCAGGGGAGGCGATGGCCACAGGGGAGGTGATGGCCACAGGGGAGGCGATGACCACAGGGGAGGTGATGGCCACAGGGGAGGTGATGACCTCAAGGGAGGTGATGACCACAGGGGAGGTGATGACCTCAGGGGAGGCGATGACCTCAGGGGAGGCGATGACCTCAGGGGAGGCGATGGCCACAGGGGAGGCGATGGCCTCAAGGGAGGCGATGGCCACAGGGGAGGCGATGGCCGCAGGGGAGGCAATGACCACAGGGGAGGTGATGACCTTAGGGGAGGTGATGACTTCAAGGGAGATGATGACCAGAGGGGAGGCAATGACCAGAGGGGAGGCAATGACCACAGGGGAGGTGATGACCACAGGGGAGGTGATGACCACAGGGGAGGCGATGACTATAGGGGAGGCGATGGCCACAGGGGAGGTGATGACCTCAGAGGAGGTGATGACCTCAGAGGAAGTGATGGCCACAGGGGAGGTGATGACCTCAGAGGAGGTGATGGCCACGACCTCAGGGGAGGCGATGTCCTCAGGAGAGGTGATGGCCACAGGGGAGGCGATGATCACAGGGGAGGCGATGACCACAGGGGAGGTGATGACCACAGGGGAGGCGATGGCCACAGGGGAGGTGATGGCCACAGGGGAGGTGATGACCTCAGGGGAGGTGATGACCTCAGGGGAGGTGATGACCACAGGGAACCAGAGCCATCCAGACAGCTGGGAAGCAACTCCTATAAACTCACAGCAGAAGTGACAGCATGCACAAGTACAACATGAGCTCAGGTCAGACAAAATCCCTGCACAGACATGGGAAGTGGGTAAGAAACCCCAACTCTACCTGAGGAACTACTGGAAACTGATGGCTGCTGGAAAAGGGAAAGTCAGTCTCTTTTAAGGGTGTGACTCTTGGTCACACTGAAGGGCATTTGGGGACAGAAATTTGACTCTATAGGCCTTATATGTGTATTAACAGAGGGGAGAGGAATCTAAACACAATCAAAATACACTGGATGAAATTCACAAATAGGAAATTCACATAAAGGAAAAGAAAACCAAATGTTCCATATATGAAGTGTTCAGTACAAAAAAATTGAGTTAACTTCTATAATCAGAAGGCGCAGGCAGCACTTATGCTAATGAAGGCCACACTTTAAAAGCCTACATATTTTCAATAGCATTCGCACTATTGGCTCATATTAAAAGAAGCATCAATTAGCTTCCTTAAATGCCTTAAGGTCTGTTTAAAGCCTGGGTATTGCTATGAAGAAATAGTTTCTGGGCATAATGGCTTTTTTCCATTTAAATCTGCAAAGTTTAGTTTTACTGGTTCTGATCATCTTTTGTGAGAGCTTTTAATGTCATTAATCTTAATTTTTTCCCAGGTTTTTTTTTCAAAGGGCTGTTGAATACTGTCAAATTTAATGATTAGCCTTTTAACTCTTCTGGGATTGATTCAAGTTTAGGAAAATAAACATCAATTTACGCAATAAAATTTCTTTGTATTCTTCATAAAAAGAATAAGCAATTGTACCCACTTGCTTTAGATTTTCCCATATTGTGTCTTTCTGCTTAGTGGATGATGGATGAGGCCCAGAAACAATAACCTTGCATTGCCTACAGGTGTGTGTCCAATTCTATTATTTCTGCAAGTGTCAGAGAGGATATTACATCTGACGTTACACAGGGAGAAAAGTCTTGCACTTTTCTTCTATCCAAAGGCAACTTTCCTGCTCTAGTGAGGAATGAAGAACACACAAAATAATATTCAGAGTGATTTCAGTGCTTCCAAATTTCTACTGGAATTCATGTATAATTCGTATTAAAGTATTTTGTTGTTATTTTAGGATAGGGTCTGTTTGTAGCTCCAGCACAGAGATGTACCTGCCTCTGCCTCCTGAATACTGGGATTAAAGGCATGTACCATCCTGCCCAACTAGGATTAAATCTTTAAAAAAATATTTATTTATTCTTTTTATTTTATGTGAATGAGTGTATTGTCTAAGGTGTGTAAGTGTACCCATATTGTGCGATGCCCACAGAAGTCAAAAGAGGTGTCAGATTCCCCTGGAACTGGAGCTACAGACAGTTAGCCACCATGTGGGTGCTGGGAATTGAACCTTTGCAAGAGCAGCCAGTGGTCTTAATTGCTGAGCCATCTCTCTAGCCCATATTAAAGCTTTGTATTAGCACTGTACATCTGAATACATCTTTCCCATTGTTTAAAACTCTCACTATGTCCTGTTCTTGAAAGTCATCCCGGGCCTTCCATTCGAGTTTATCTTTCTGCTTCCTTCTACATTGCTGGCACCTCTCTAATAATTTCCTATGATCTGTCCTGTGCTTGGATTGTTGAATTAGTTGATATTTACCCTCTTTCTTCTTTTTTAATTTTATTTATTTTTTTATGTGTATGAATGTACTGTCTGCATGTAGGTTTGTGCACCTGTGTCATGCAGTGCTGCAGAGGTCAGAAGAGGGTGTCGGATTTCCCTGGAACTGGAGTTACAGACGGTTCTCAGCCTTCATGTGGGTGCTGGGGATAGAACCCGGGTCCTCTGTAAGAGCAGCCGGCGATCATAACCGCTAGGCTATCTCTCCAGTCCTTTACCCTCTTTCTTACAGCATGGCTTCCTAAAGGAACCAGCACCATATGTTAGCTATTCTCATTCATTCTCAGAACAAATATTAAAGGAGTCCATGTTGTGCCTGGCACTGAGCTAGGCATTTGAATTCTGTGCTCTTCTCCTTGTGACTAACACAGAGATCAGCCAGCTTCCTTAAATTGAAATCAGTCTTAACTCAGATATATTCAAATCCAGATCTCACAGTCTTTTTTTTTTTTTTTTTTTTGGTCTTTTTGAGATAAGCTCTCCCTTTTAGTCCCAGCTGCCCTGGAGCTCGCTCTATAGACCAGGCTGGGCTTGAACTCACAGAGATCCGCCTGCCTCTGCCTCCCAAGTGCTAGGATTAAAGGCGTGCGCCACCATGCCCGGCTTCTCACAGTCTATTTTTATAGACTCTGTACATGGGATACAAAGGGATGTTCTGAGGGAGATCCAAATCACAGTGAATTAAATGTGATCTTTACTTATTTCAATGATTTCCTTACCCTCCTGAGGGTCATTATGTTTAGTTTTCCTAAGGTATGACCAAAAGTATTGTTAAATGTAGACAGACATCTAACTTACTTCATGGGAGAAGTGGGGTTCAGTGACAAAAACAAGTTTGGAACTCATTACAAGTCACTTTAATCATCTTTAATATTTAATAGACCTCCTGATTGATTGTGTGTGTGTAACTTCTTGATGTCAGGTAATTAATCTGACATCAAGAAGTTACAGACACAAAAAAACCCACATATATTTCTACACAGAAACATATCCACACAGGGTGAGAACGGGCGGGGGGGGAGAGAGAGAGAGAGAGAGAGAGAGAGAGAGAGAGAGAGAGAGAGAGAGATCTTTTTAAAAGAGCAGTTTCTAGGGCTGGAGAGATGACTCAGTGGTTAAGATCGCCGACTGCTCTTACAGAGGACCTGGGTACCCGGCATTGCATGACATGGGTGCACCAACCTACTTGCAGACAGTACACAAAAAATTAATAAATTGGGTAGGTGTGGTGGCTCATGCCTTTAATCCTAGCACTTGGGAGGCAGAGGCAGGCAGATCTTTGTGAGTTCAAGGCCAGCCTGGTCTACAGAGCAAATTCCAGGACAGCTGGGGCTACAGGGAGACCCTGTCTCGAAAATACAAAAAAGATAAAAATAAAAAAATAAAAATAAATAAAAAAGAGCAGTTTCAGCTGGGTGTAGTGGCACACGCCTTTAATCCCTGCACTTGGGAGGCCGAGGCAGGCAGATCTCTCCTAAATTCAAGGCCAGCTGGGACTAAAAAGGGAGACCCTGTCTCAAAAATACCAAGAAAAAAAAAAAAAAAAGAGCAGTTTCAAGTTCCCAGAAAAGGTAAAGAAGCCCAGAAATTTCACATACATCTTGCCCCACCACACACATAACTTCCATAGTGAATGATCTTTTTCACTGCTCAACATTTGGATGCAAATTATAATGGCTTATTGTGGGGAGGAGTCATACCCTTTCCTGGCAACTCTATGCACATTTATACACTGAGTACTAAACCAGTGGTCTTCCTGAAAAAATGAACTCAATCTCTCATTCATTCATTCATACACACACACACACACACACACACACACACACACACACACACACGAGACAGAGAGAGAGAAAGAGAGAGAGAGAGAGAGAGAGAGAGAGAGAGAGAGAGAGAGCTTGGACAGAAATACTTTTTCCACAGTTTCAGACTTGACAATTTGAGAGGAAAAAGCTCATTCATCTTTTTCTTTTACAAACTATAAATTATTGGCTCCTATACCATGAGTCTCGAATTCTGGGAAAAGTCACTGTAAACAAACTCAAGTTACAATGTATGGAGGAAGAGAGAGAATCATAAACAAAACATGGACATATGCTCTCTATATAAATAAGGGCCTGGATCATCAGCTTCCAAAGTCTGCTTCCTATTAATTACACAACAAAATTAACTTTCCATATGTAAAACCCAAATCACTTAACTTTGGCAAGTTGCATGAGAAAAATACCAGGATTGTGGGTTCTTAAGCACAAACAAAACTGGATTTCAAAGTAAAGAAAGTCTTCAGGCATTACAGGACATTAAAATCTCTTGGAAGGATGTTTTTGAGTAATGAAACTTATACTCAAGCACCCAGCAATACCACTTGGGGTATGGATCTGGAACCCCATTGAACTGATAGGCAACGGTAGGTTTCTTCCCTTTTGTTCTGGGTTCTGTCATGTGTCTGGAGTAAATCCTGGATCCAGGCCTCGCAGGGTACACAAACCCTGCTGAGACCATGAAACAATTTCAGTTCCCTCTCTGTCTTAGAGACTGTCCAAGAGCAGCACTAGCTTGACATGTTTTCTAAGTCTTATGAAGGCCACCTGGTGCATATTAGTTTACAGATATTAAGAAAACACACTTCTGGGGCAGGTGAGACACTCTAAGAGAAATGGGAAGTAGCTCTTTCGTGGGTCCCCTTCAAAAGCAAACTTCATAAAATAAGCATCTGGGCTGTTGAAGTGAGGTGACAAGTAAGCTTTCTCTCTGCTTGGTGGAGATGTGGGTGGTTCTCACTGACACCCAAGGTCTTGTATGTATCTCATGTCTTAGACCATACAAGGTAAATGGAATGCATTGCTCATTCCTCCAGTGAAACTAGGGGAAATGGAAAGGAACCAAGAGTTTTGAAAAACCTAGGCAACAATATTTCATATGTGACAGCGACCACTTGAAAAACCTCAGCATTCCTACTGCATAGAGATGAAACGGATCTGTAATGTCAGCCATTTTCCCATGGAAGGGGCCATATCTAACAAACCATGAACTCAACTTCCTCCCTCCCTCCCTCCCTCCTTTCCTCCTTCCCCTTTTCTCCTCTCCCCTTCTCCCATTTTTCCTTTGTGGGATTTTCAATGAGAATGTCCCCCATGGGCTCCAGATATTCAGAAATTTTGTTCCCAGTGGGTGGCACCATTTGGGGAGGTGTGGCTATGCTGGGGGAAGGGTCTCACTGGGGCCAGGCTTGGAGAGTTCTGAAGCCTTTTGGATTTCCAGTTGCTCTCTGCTTCCTGGGCCTGTTGGAAGTGTGAATGCTTAGCTTTCGCTCTTACTCTGGCTACCTCCCCATGCCTCCCTCCACCATGACGGACGGACTCTGATGCACTCTGTGATTCCTCTGGACCCTAGAACCGTAAGCTCAAATCAACTCCTCCTTTTATAATTTCCCTTGGTTGCTGTGGCTCATCACAGCAACAGAAAAATGACTAATACAGAAATTGGTACCAGAGAGTGGGCTGTGACTGTGACAGAGCTAACGCAGTTGTTCTGGGGAGAATTGTGGAAGTGTTTAGAACTTTGGCCTGGAAAAGCCATTGAGTGCTTGGAGTTTAGTGAGCTGTTGCTGTGGAGCTTGGATCAGTTTTGCCAAAAGAGGGGTAATGGAGGCCTGGCTTGTGAAGCTTCAAAGGGAAGTAAAGATTATCAGGGCTGTTTGAATGATAGTTTGAATTGAGAATCTGTAGTTTCTGGGGCTGAAGAATCAGCTGTGATTGAGAAGAGACCAGCACCACTGAGGTATGAAAGTATGAAGTATGTTTTACCTGGACAATCGATGCTGGTCAGCTGGAGCCAAAAAATCAGCTGTAACAAGAGACCAGTATCATTGTGGTAAAATCTTCTGGGAAGTATTCCCTCAGAGTCAACACACAGAAGCTGTGGTGCAGACGGGCCCAAGTGTCTATCTCAAGCTGAAGCAGGACTTGGTAATGTGTAAGAGTCTCCTGCAGGGCTCTGGTGTAGAAAACATGAAGCGGTCACAGGCAGCAGCTGTGGCTTAGCACCCAGCGAGGCCAGAAAAGGGCACTGGTGAAAATGCAGCCTCAGTTGCAATAAAGACCTCTAGGATTGAAGGGGTCAGAATAGAATCCAAGGCTTTGCACCAGGGGAGACCATTGGTGCAGCCTGTTTGAGTAGTGACCCTAGCATATTTGAGATGTCATGGGAAGATCACTGAGGGAAACGACAGGTCTGGAGTGGAGTTAGCCTGAGCCTACAAGACGTGTGTGTGTGTGTGTGTGTGTGTGTGTGTGTGTGTGTGTGTGTGTGTACATGCTGTGGATGACAGAGCCAGAGAAATGGAACAGCCCAAGCCTTTTGGGGCCCAGAAGATCGTGAGTGAACCCCAGATGTCCAGCCTTGAGCTACTCTCTTGGACTTTAGTTTTGCTTATGTGTGCCTGATTCATCCCTCTTTGAAATAAAACAGTACTTACTTTTTATTTTACAGAAGTCCACAGTTGAAAGACTTTTTAAAGAGACTTTGAACTTATAAAGTGATTAGATTTTTAAGGACTATAGGACTTTTAAAGTTATGTTATTTTTATGTTATGATATTAATATTAACATAAGATCTTGGGGATGGGAGATGAAAAGCTTGTGGTTTAATGCTGATATGTTTGTGTGTCAAGTTGACAATTGTGCTGGATAGCTTTAGTTGTCAATTCGACACACCTGGGCTGAGGTGTGTCGAATTGACTATTGGATTGGTCTGTGCCCATGTCTCTGAGACATTTTCTTGAATGTTGATTGATGTGGGAGGGCCCAGTCCACTGTAGGTGGAGCCACCCCTGGCAGGTGATCCTGTACTGTATAAGAAAGCAGACTGAGCAGGCCAGTAAGCAGTATTCTTCCATGGTCTGTGCTTCAGCCCCTGCCTCTAGGTTCTTACCATGAGTTCCTACCTTGGGCTCCCTTAGTAATGAATTGTGTGACCCAGGAGATGTAAGCCAAATACACTCTTTCCTCCCCAAGTTGGTACACTCAAGAAAATAGCCTCCAATTAATGGTGCAAATGTGTCCTCTTCCACCCGTCTGATGCCAGATAGTAACATGAGCAAAGGGTGTGGGAGAATCTGAATTTCAAAACTTAGAAATCTTAATAATGTTTGCAACTTCTAACTAACTTAAAAAATTATAGCTCTCTGGTAGGCTCACCAGAAATACAAATAACAGCTGCCCTTCAGAATGATTATCAGGTCTTAGTCCACAGTTTCAAGTATTTCCTGCTTGGATCCCAAATTTCTCTTTTGGTCTGATCAATATTTCCACATGGACAGACAGAATTCAAAACTGACACCAAAACTGACACGAATTAAGATATGGGAGCAATCTGCAAACCAGTCCTGTAGCCTCTATGAATGTGAGCTTTTCCCAGGCATCTCTTATCATCAGAACTCCCTTAGTGCTGCTGAAATGAAAATGAATTACCATTCAAGTGTGGAATGATAGTTAGGCAGGGTGAACAGAGGGGAAAATTACAGTGGCCTAGGAAGATGATGGAGACCCTCACTCAATGTATGGCCTAGTTGAAGTCTCTTGCCAGCTGAATCAGAAATCCCGTACAATGAACAACATTTGCTGTAAAGATTGCTGACAGAGACAGCGTTCCTTTTATATACAAGTATTTTCAAATATGAATGCTAAAAGGAGACTAAAACGTGGTTAAGGATGAACATATGTGATTCTGAGTACAGTTTTACTCCTTTCCTAGATACTTTCCGGGATCTCACAAACAATACTCTCAAATTTGTTTAAATTGGAAACGTCCAGGGCTGGAGAGATGACTCAGAGGTCAAGAGCACTAGTTTGCTCTAACTGGGTTTGAGTCCCAGCACTCACGTGGCAGCAAACCTTCTGTTACTCCAGTTCCAGGGGATCTGATGCTCTTCTGACCTCTGCAGGCACTACACGCTACGAGGCACACTTACATACATGTAGGCGATACACTCACACACATAAAATTAAAAAGAATAAATAAAATGTTAAAAAAATAAATGGAAACACCCGAAACCTGTATAACCCTTGTGACCTAGGTGTGACTTGATCAGCAGTAAGCCTGTCCAATGCCCCTCAGGAGCCACCCTATGATCTCACTTAAATCCTTTACAATCTTTGAAGGTTTACTGTCATAAGCCACAAAAACTGTATATATAGATGGCTACTGTAAAAGAATTTAAGTACTATTCTCTTGAGATGTCCTTATCTATGTTTTGAGTTTACCTCTATTGTTTTTGTTTTGTTTTTTTGTTTGTTTGTTTTTGAGAGAGTCTCACTATGAAATTCAGACCAGGCTGGCTGGTCTTTCTTTTTGCTGTCATTGTTTCCATAATCCCAGCTGGCCTAGAAGTCACTATGTGGACCAGGCTGGCCTCTATCTCACAGAGTCCACCTGCCTCTGCCTCTCAAGGGCTGGGATTAAAGGTGCATGGCACCATACCTGGCTTACAGGGGCCTTGAACTAACAGAGATCCGCCTTCCCCTCTGCCTCTGCGTCGTCCTAGCACTAGGATTACATGCTTGGCTTTTTTTTTTTTTTTTTTTTTAACATGAGCACTTGGGATCTAACTCAGTTCTTCATGAACTGAGCCATCCCCCCATTCTGAGATGACAATTTTGATCTGCTACTTCAATTATTTCTTGACTCTGAAAAGGCAGAGATTATTTTTTTTTTCCCATTTTACTGATGAGGAAACTGCAACTTGGAGTGTCAGACTCCTTGACTTATGTAAGAAGATCAATTAAAAAAGGACTGGAGTATTATAATGAGGACTCCACAATAACTCACTCCTTTAATTACAAATGCAGGTTCTATGCTACCTCAGAGTGGTGGAAGAGGCCAGCTTGCCAACCAGGTATCATTTTTTTTTTTAATTTTTTTTTTATTAATTTTATTTATTTCTGTATGTGTATGAATGTACTGTCTGCATGCAAGTCTGTGCACCCGTGTCGTGCAATGCCGCGGAGGTCAGAAGAGGGTCTCGGATTCCCGTGGAACTGGAGTTCTCCTGGAATTGGAGTTTCAGACGGTTCTCGGCCGCCATGTGGGTGCTGGGGATCGAACCCGGGTCCTCTGTAAGAGCGGTCGGCACTCTTAACCACTAGGCCATCTCTCCAGCCCCCCAACCAGGTATCATTATAGTCCCTCTACACTTCATGTTTTACCAACAACATGAAGAACAATGGTCCTTGCTAGTTTATTCTATCCAGTCTTGTCTGGTCTCTCCCACAGTAAGCAGCAGGAGAAAGAAGTCCCTCGGGGAGACAGGCTGGGATTACTCCAGCAGGAGAATGGAGAGACAGGTAAGTGATGCATTCTCTGTCTGTTTCATAAACCTCACTGTAGTCTCTCTCCCTCCCTCCCTTCTTACTCTGTCTCTGTCTCTGCTTCCTTCAACTGCCTACAGCTTGCCTGGACCACTCAAGATCATTCTTAATGACCATCATTACAGCTCTTCCACATTGCCTGAGGCCATCTCTACAGCAGTGAGCAGGAAAGACTTTGCCCCTCTCCTAACAGCTGGGCTCGCTATGCCAACTTCACAGGAACTGAGGTTTTTTTTTTTTTAAACTCTCCATTAATTACAGGAAACCCAAAGCACTATGCCCTTTCTCATTAACATAGTTGCTTTCAGTTGCCACTAAATTATCTTACCACCATTAAACCAACAATCTAATTAGACTTCTAGAAATGGAAAGAGCCAGTGAACAAGGCAGGCACTGCACTTTCATCTCAAAACTGGTCATAAAATATTTGTGCCCTTTCGTCCTGTGCCACATATAATCTGCTCCTGGAAGAGTCTCCTTTCATTCTCTCCCATTTATAAAGAAGAGCTTGAATATTTGATAGGAGTATCTTAATAGAAATCGCTTCACGTATGGGAGGTTTTCCTTTCCACATTCTCAGAGTGTGGAGTCCTCATTACAATAATCGCACCTGACTCCCCCTGCGACTGATGCCTCACAGCCAAACCTCCCACTGGGTTCAATGGAGGCGTGAATGATACTATCACTGGGAATAAGATAAAATGTATTATTATCATTACTCTATTTTTAAGAGGGTCTGACTGTGGCACAGAGTGGTTGGAGTATAATCTGCATGAAGCATTCAGAGATAAATTGAGTTAAACTTCTTACAGATTCAGGAATCCCAAACCTGTCATTAAGCCTTCTGTCTTATTCAAAATCTCATCTCTGGAGAGAAAACAATTGGTTACATTAAGTCCAGACATATTTATTGAGTATCTACTATGCTCCAGCATGGCCCAAGGTCTTCAGTGCCACACTGTGATGCCAATTGCTCGGTAACAGTGCTCTTGGTTTTTATTTCTCTTCTTTTTATCCCAAGGGTCTGGGATTCATGGGCCACCCAATACTAGCTGAATAAGATAAAATCTAAGTAGAGAATGGTCACTGTCTAGGAAAACCCATATACCAGCCACAATGTAAGACACATAAAATTAAGTGCCGATTAGGTCACAGTAACGTTTAGTCTTTTGTGGAGCTGCTAAAGCTGAAAATTCTATACATCTTCTGAATGAAGGAAGACACTTTTATAGATGCACGTTTTCCTCTTCTTTGGGAAAAATACCTGCTCTTTGTATAAGACTGTGTATTTGTGTGATTTTGTGTTGTGTTGTGTGTGCATGTGTGTGCGTGTGTGTGTCTGTGTTAGATACATGTCAGTGTGCAGCTCATATGGAGTCTAGAACAGGATTCTGTGTCTTCCGCTCTATTGCTGTGGACTATTTAGTCTTTTTTTTTTCTTTTTTTATTATTACTTTTTTTATTTTTTTAATATATATTTTGTACAAGATTATCAAATCTAGACCCGTGTTCCCCACCCTATGCCTCAACCCCACCAGAGCTCATGTATTCTGCCAAACATGCTTTTCATCTCTTTCTCAGTCTTTCTTGATATTCTCCATGTGGAAGTTGACTGTTTTGAGCAGAAGTTCACTATTTCAGTCAGTTCTTTGATGCAGTCCTTTCTGTTGTTGTTGTTTCCAATATGCATCAGTCCCAAATGCTTGGACAAAAGCTCAAAGGGCCATGCACAAGAAATACTTACAAGTAGGTAATTGGCACTAGCATCCACAGATGAGGGATACCAATAGTTTGTTTTTCTGGGACTATGTTACTTCACTCAGCATGATGTCTTCTAGACCCAGCCATTTTCCTGCAAAGCTCATGATGTCATCTTTCTTTACTGCTGCATAGAACGCCATTGTGTAGATGTACCACATTTTCTCTATCCACTCATCAGTTGAGGGGCATTTGGGTTGGTTTCAGCTCCTTGCTATTATGAAGAGAGCTGCAATAAACATGGCCGTGCATGTATCTCTGCTGTGGAGTGAGTCTTGGGGGTACCTGCCTAGGAGTGGTATGGCTGGGTCGGGTGGCAAGTTCATTCCAAGTCTTCCAAGGGTTCTCCACACTGCTTTCCGTAGTGGCTGCACAAGTTTACATTCCCACCAGCAGTGGATGAATGTTCCCCTCTCCCCACAACCTCTCCAGCACTTGGTATCATTTGTTTTCTTGATCCTAGTCAGTCTTATTGGAGTTAGATGATATTTTAAAGTGGTTTTGATTTGCATTTCCTTAATGATTAGTGATGTTGAACACTTCTTAAGGTGTTTCTCAGCCATCTCTAATTCCTCACTTGTGAAGTCTCTGTTCAGCTCTTTGCTCCATCTATTGAGTGGGTCAATTGTTTTCTTTCTTCTTTGTTTTTTGAGTAGTTTATGTATTCTGGAAATCAATGCTTTGTCAGATGTTTCTGCAGTGACGGTTTCCTCTCACTCTGTGGGATTTCTCTTCACTTCCTTAATTGTTTCTTTTGATGTACAGAAGCTTTTGAGTTTAGTGAGGTCCCATTTGTCAATTGTTGACCTTAATTCTTGCGCAGCTGCTGTCTGATTTAGGAAGTCTTTCCCTATGCCTCTGTCTTTTAGTCTGCTACCAACTTTTTCTTCTGTCACCTTCAGAGTTTGGGGTTTCACGTTGAGGTCTTTAATCCATCTGGAGTTGACTTTTGTATAGGGTGAGAGGGAGGGGTTTAATTTCACTCTTCTACAAGTGGTGATCCAGTTTTGCCAACACCACTTGCTGAAGATGCTGTCTTTTCTCCATTGTGTCTTCTTAGCCCCCTTGTCAAATATGAGATGGCTGAAATTGTATGTATTCAAGTTTGGATCTTCGGTTTTGTTCCATTGGTCAACAGGTCTGTTTTTGTGCCAGTACCAGGCTGTTTTTATGACTATAGCCCTGTAATATAGCTTGAAGTCTGGTATAGAGATCCCCCCTGTGTTTCTGTTTTCACTCAGTGTTGTTTTGGCTATTCGGGGTCTTTTGTTTTTCCAAATGAATTTAATGACTTTTTTTTCCAAGCCTGTGAAGAAACTCTTGGGGATTTTAATTGGGATTGTGTTAAATCTATACAAGAGGTTTGGTAGAATGGACATTTTTTACAATGTTAATTTTCCCAATCCATGAGCATGGGAGGTTTTTCCATCTTCTAATGTCTTCTTCAATTTCTTTCTTTAAGGGTTTAAAATTTTTGTTGTAGAGATCTTTGGTGTGTTTGGTTAGGTTTGTTCCTATGTATTTTATTGTTTTTGAGGCTATTGTGAGTGGGAAGGTCTCCCTGAATTCCTTCTCTAGTTGCTTGTTAAGGCCACTGATTATTTTAGGTTAATTTTGTATCCTGTCACTTTGCTGAAGCTGTTAATTGTTTCTAGGAGTTTTCTGGTGGAGTTTTTAGCATCCCTTAAGTAAACAATCATATCATCAGCAAATAGGGATAGCTTGACTTCCTCTTTTCCAATTAGTACTCCTTTAATTTCCTTTTCTTGCCTTATTGCTCTAGCAAGTAT
This sequence comes from Rhizomys pruinosus, assembly GCA_009823505.1. NCBI lineage: Eukaryota > Metazoa > Chordata > Mammalia > Rodentia > Spalacidae > Rhizomys > Rhizomys pruinosus. The sequence goes on along the minus strand of VZQC01001095.1, from coordinate 1,824,885 downwards.
TTCAAGCACTCTATTGAAGAGGAGTGGTGACAGGGGGCAGCCTTGTCGAGTTCGTACCTTTAAAGGGAATGTTTCTGTCATTTCCCCATTTAGGATGATATTGGCTGTGGGTTTCCTGTATATGGCTTTGATTACATTGAGGAATGATCCCTCCAATCCAATTCCCTCTAGGACTTAAAGCATGAAGGGATGCTGGATTTTGTCAAAGGCTTTTTCAGCATCAATTGAGAGATGGTGTGGTTTTTGTCTTTCATTCCATTTATGTGTTTGATGATGTTTATTGATTTTCGTATGTTGAACCATCCCTGCATCTCTGGTATGAATCCAACTTGGTAATGATGAATGATCTTCTTGATGTGTGTTTGTATGTGATTTGCCAGTATCCTATTCAGAATTTTGGCATCTGTGTTCATTAGGGAGATGGGTCTATAGTTCTCCTTTTTAGTTGTATCTTTACCTTGTTTTGGTAATAGAGTGATGCTGGCTTCATAGAAGGAATTTGGGAGAAATCCCTCTGTATCCTTCTAAACAATTTCAGTAGTAATGGTTGTAGGTTTTTTTGAAATGTTTTATAGAATTCTGCTGTGAAACCATCCGGGCCTGGGCTTTTTTTATTTGGGAGTTTTCTTATTACATCTTCAATTTCTTCATGTATTATTGGTCTGTTTAAGCTGTCGATCTCTTCTTGGTTGAGCTTTGGTGATTCCCAGGATTTCAGATATTCATTCATTTCTTCTAGGTTTTCAAACTTGGTAGAGTATAGGTTTTTGAAGTATTCCCGTGTGATTTTTCTGTATCTTTTCCTTGTCTGTTGTGATATTTCCCTTTTCATCATGGATTGTATTGATTTGGAGTTGTTCCTTCTTTCTTTTAGTTAACTGGGCTAGAGGCCTATCTATCTTGTTTATTCTTTCAAAGAACCAACTTTTGGATTCATTGATTTTTTTGTATTGTTTTCTTTGTTTCTATTTCATTGATTTCTGCTCTGATTTTTGTTATTTCTTCCTGTCTGTTGCCTTTAGGGTTCGTCTGTTGTTGCGTCTAGAGTGCTTTTAGCTGCAGTGTTAGATCATTCACTTGTGCTCTTTCTGTTTTTCTGACTATTTAGTCTTAAGACAAGGATTTCTCACTGAACTAAAAGGTTGCTTTTCAGCTTGCTGGCCAGTGAGTTTTTACAATCCTCCTGCCTCAGTTTCCTAATATGGGTGTTAAAGGCATGCATAGTCATGGCTGGCATTTTATCTGGGTGGTGGAGATTTGAACTCAGGAGCTTATGAATGTACACTAACTGCTCTTACCCATGGAACTATCTATCAGGCTCCTGTATTAGACTATTTACTTGAAAATAAGTTTCACCTGAGGTTACTTGGAGGGAAAACCAGAGATTGTGCTGACATTGAACAAGTAGACTCGAAGCCCCCAAGATCACTTTCTGCTATCAACTTTATTGAGATCATTCCTCTTTTCAGTGCTTATGGAAGATAAATGCAAATCATTGCTTCTCAATGGGAATTAATATGATGCTAGAGTGCATGTTTTCATGCATTAGTTTTCCCATAAAGCAGTTGTTTAGTGCATCTTAACTAATGTTTAAAGACTGTCTATTTGATGCCAACCTCAGTAATATGGACTAGGGTTTTAAAGCTAAATAAAGTCTGATAATAGAAGATTTGGTCCATTCCAATATGGGATACAGACATCGAATGTAATGTAGGGATCAAAATCCTGTAGGCTTAAAGAGAACCAAGGAAGCACACATAGTGCTTAATGACCTTGGTTATTAAATGTGTATGGGGGTGGAGAGAGGGCTCAGTAGTTCAGAGCACTGGCTGCTCTTGCAGAGGACCTGACTGAGTTGGATTCCCAGAACTGACATTGGAAGCTAACAGCCACCCATAACTCTAATTCCAGGGGATCCAACATCCTCTTCTGATTTTCATGGGCACTGTACTACATAGGTGCACTTATATGCATGCAGGCAATACACTCATACACATAAAATAATAATAAAATATTTTTAAAATTAGGTATCAGGGACGACCCCTTAGAACTTAGTATGTATGTTGACTTTTGAAGGATAATCAAAAATAGTCATTTAAATGACATGAAGTGTGTGTATACGAAAACATTAACTGTGGGAAATAAATGCTGATAAAATAATGATAGCGGCAATAATAGCACCTACTGGATGAACTTTTACTAACTTTGCTAAGATTTGTATAACTGCTATCTCATGTGTTCCTTTACACTACGTGCTATTTTCTCTCCGTTTTACAAACAGGAATACTAAGGTCAGAAACTACCCAACTTATAAGTACACTTAGTGTGAAGTAAGAACACAGGTGCTCAGCTGAAACATTCAATAACCATATAAGAAAATTCACCCAACACTTAGAGCAAACAGAAGAGGAGGAGTCCACATCCTCTTACTTTTCCGCCCATGTCTGCTCAACAACTACTAATTATCTAGGTTAATGTGTCTTTGTTGGGCTGACAACTTACTAATGATTACAAGTTCAAGAGTCTGCCAGTCTATAAATTCATCTGTGTATATATTTGCCTATTGGGACATTAAATGAGCAATCTTGTTAAACATGCTTTCTCCAGTTCTTGCAACACCCTTTCCTCTACTTCTCTCTTGCTCCATCTTTTATCTTCTTGAAGTGCTGAAGAAACTTTTGCGGTTCTTAGCCTCAGCCTTTAACGGCTGCGCTATCCCCACAGCCCTGCTGAAGAAACTTTTTATAGGTGTCCTTCAAAAATCTTGCTCTGACAGTGAAGACTTTCAAGGAGATGGAGATGGACTGGAGGAAGGGGACAGATACTGTTAAGTACTCCCCTGGGATGTTACAGTTTTGGCTATGAATGTCCCTATGATGTCCAGATTAAAAAGGCTGAATTCCTCCACCTAGGGTAGAAATAAAAATTATTGAGACTTTTCAGGAAGTCTTGTGGTGGGACAAAGTGTCTTCTATCCCTGCTGGTACTCTTGATTCCCTAAGCTGGGAGAGGGCAGCTTTTTATAAGCCTGCTGCATTGAGCTGATTTTTCCAGACAAACAATCATTTCAGGATGCTTCAATACAAATCAAGGATAGTACATTTTAGACAACTGTTGTCTTTAAATTAGACTTTCTGCCAGGCATGGTGGCATGCACACCTTTAATCCTAGCCCTTGGGAGGAAGAGGCAGGCGGATGTCTGTGAGTTCAAGGCCAGCCTGGTCTACAGAGTGAGTACTAGGACAGCCAGAGCTACAGGGAGACCCTGTCTCAAAAAGACCAAAAAAAAAAAAATTAGTCTTTCTTTTCTGTAGATGTCTTTGGAAGGTTTTCCTTTTTTTTTTTTTTTTTTTTTTTTTTTTTTTTGGTCTGTTTCGAGACAGGGTCTCCCTGTAGCCCCAGCTGTCCTGGAACTCACTCTGTAGACCAGGCTGGCCTTGAACTCACAAAGATCTGCCTGTCTCTGCCTCCTAAGTGCTAGGATTAAAGGCGTGCACCACCAAGCCCGGAGGTTTTCTGTTGAATACACCAAGTGATTAGGTTTGGCTTACAGGGATTTATTTTACAATGTGAAGGTGCCTTCAGTCTGTATAATTATGGTTCCTGGATGTTCCAAATTCTATTAACTTAGATATTTATTTGCTTTATTTTGGTTCTTTAAAAGACAAGGCTTTTGGTTAAATTATCTATGAGGGACTGGCTTTGGTTAGGAGCTTTGGATTATGATTCCACATAAGACAAAAAGCAAGTGAAATAAATAATTGTACAACCCTTAAATACCTATTATTCCTTTTTCAACAAGGAAATTATTTTGTCTTCAGGGACCCTCCATAAATGGCAATAGATAAACAGAAAAATTGGTCATTGCAGACTTGGAGAGCTGGAATCAATTTTCATAATCATTGTGTTCTGACTACCAGCACACTAGATTTTATTCACACACCAGGAGAATCAAGAACTCATACTGTTATTTGTAAGGGTTATTATTTTTTCAAGCTCAAGGTTGTGCTTAAGGTTTCTTGATTACAAGTGTAGTCAGCCTTGATCAGGCCTGAAAGATGGGTTTATGACTAGTTTACTTGATGTTAGTTCTTAGTATGATAAGAATATCTAAAATGTTAACAGACATGTGAAATTTACATGTTTTCATTTACTAGGTGTTGTATTTTTAAACAAGGCAGATTATATAGTTTGTGGGAGTAAAGGATTAGCTTTGATACAAAACAGATAGAAGCTCAGAACTCTGCTTCACTGTTACCACTCAAAGAGCTACATGAGATTGCTGAGACTTATCGCAATTTGGAATCTACCTATTAATCTTAAGTAAAGGTAAACAATAAGGAGACCAAATGAATGCTTCAAAAGTGAAATCCTGACTTCTTTATACATTGCATTGCATGACCTCCCTGAGAAGTTATATCAATATGTAGAAGACAGGAAAAAAATAGCCTGACTCATTCAGGTATAGATTATCTGATATGCTTATTAAATCATTACTGGGCAAGTATAATAGAAATTGTTTCAAATTATGCATCACTTTGAACAAGCCTTATTGAAGCTTTCACTGCATTAGCCCTAATGACTCCCAATAATGATGCAGGGCTCCTTTGAATCAGACCTCCTGTGCTGTGCAGGGGACTGCAGCAGATCAATAGCTATTGAGCAGTGTGATCATTTAGGCTGACCTGTTGGAACACGAGGAGCGACAGCACCATCCCTCCCTCTCCTCTTCCCTCTCGAGGAGCTCGTGCTGGCCATCTCCTCTTCATCTTTTCTGCTGCCCACCGTACAAATCGATAACTTTGCCATCAGCATGTGTCAACATGCCAGGAAACTAAAAATTTGCCTTAAACAAAAATACCGGGGAGGCCCTTTTCCATGTGCATGTCCACATGGTCATGCATTGTAGCTAGAAGATTCACCTTTACACTTTGATTTACAATATTTTCCCCCATATTTTAATGTTTATATGACTAGTTTATAAAATAAAATGGGAAACATTCTTTTATAAAAATAACGATTATATATTTGAAAAAGTGCCATTATGACTCTAGAACAAATATTGGGCTAATACTTCGCAACAGTTTACAACGTGCCCTTAAATGTTTTCCATTTGTTTAAGTGGTTTTAGGATCCAGTGTATCTTTCTCAAATGTCTCCCATTATGTTCAACAGTGGATAAGGACCCAGTTCCTCCTCAACCAGTTATTTCAAAGGTTGAGCATCTAATATATGTCTTTTATTTTTGTCTTCTGTCCGTAAGTGAGTTGCCTGCATTATGTAAGTGTACCCATGTCATGCAGTACCAGCAGGGGACTGGAGTTACAGGCGGTTGTTAGGCAGCATGTGGGTGCTGGGAAACAAATCCAGGTCCTCTGCTAGGGTAACCAGTGCTCTTAACTGTTGAGCCATCTCTCCAGCCCCAACATCCATTATTTTTACATTATTTTTAAATTTTATTATTTTTATTTTATGTGTATGAGTGTATTGCTTGCATGCAGGTAGGTGCACCCATGCCATGCACTGCATGCGGAGGTCAGAAGACACTGCTGGATTGAAGACACTGTTGGATCCTCTGGAACTGGAGTTAGATGGTTGTTAGCAGCCATGTGGATGTTGGGAATTGAATTGGGTCCTCTGCAGGGGCAGCCATGCTCTTAACTACTGAGCTATCTCTCCAGCCCCACAACATCCATTTTTTTTTTTTTTTTTGGCTTTTTTAATTCAGGGTCTCCCTTTAGTCTCAGCTGGCCTGGAGCTCGCTCTGTACACCAGGCTGGCCTTGGCCTTGAACTCACAGAGATCTGCTTGCCTCTGCCCCCAGAGCAGCTTATAACTAATTGAATTCTTTCAGTTTCTTCTTTAATTAGTTAATTATTTTTTGGAGATAGGATCTCATTATTTAGAACTGGCTGGTCTGGAGCTTGCTATTTAGACTAGGCTGGCCTAAAAGTCAGAGACCTGCCTACCTCTGCTTCCAGAGTGCTGCGATGAAAGACATGGCCCATCATGCCTGTGGTATCTCAACCTTCATCAGAAAGTTGCTTTTTTTTTGCAGAGAATAGTAATTAAAGCAGAAATTCCCAACTGGCCAAAGTGCTGAAGATCAGTGACTGTGAGTGTTCGGCTGTAGATAGAGTATCTATACCAACCTATTCCTACTAATAAGTGACTGTGAGTATCCAGCTATAGACAGAGTATCTATATCAACCTGCTCCTACTAACAGCTCAGGGCACATCAAGGAAGGGGGAGCCATAGGATGGGGACGAGGGCTGTGAAATACAGACTTCAGGGCAGGACAAGGCTGTGGTCCACATGAACCCATAACAGCTGCTTATGATTACCACATAAGACCTGTACAGAATCGAACCAGTTAAAATTTCAGCCTGGGGGCTGGGAGCAGTTCATCAGGCCCCCAGCCCTAGCGCAGGAGTATTGACAGTTGATAACTGCTGAAGGAGGGAGAGTTAGTTTCTTTTGAGGGTTTGGCCGCTGGTAAGCTGCTTTGGCTCGGTGATGTCCCCATACCTAAGAACATATGGGCAACTCTTAGTGTGTCATGAATGTGAAAAAGAGGACATGCAATTTGGATATATTCAGGGAGTTCTAGGGGGATCCAGAGGGTAGTGGGGGGGTATATATGATCAAAATACATTGTATACATGTATGAAATAGTGAAATATTTAACAAAATAGTACTTCAAAATTTTGCTTTATAGGGCTGGAGAGATAGTCCAGTGGTTTGGAGCGCTGACTGCTCTTGCAGAGGACCCGGGTTTGATTCCCAGCACCCACATGGCAGCTGACAACTGTTCCTAACTCCAGTTCCAGGGGCTCTGATGCCTTCTTCTGACTTCTGCTGGCACCGTATGACATAGGTGCACTTACACACGTTTGGGCAATACACAATACACATAAAATAAAAACAATAAATAAAATATTTAAAAATCTGCCTTATAAGCCATTTAGTTTAATTCCATTTTTCTCACTGGAAGTTGTCTGGCTCCCCAAAACCATACTGCAAAAATCTTAATCTATTAGGAAATAGGCTATTAATAAGTTTATTATTATTTCTTCTCCCTCCTCCTCCTCCTCCTCTTCTTTTCTTCTTCTTCTTCTTCTTCTTCTTCTTCTTCTTATTCTTATTCTTATTCTTATTCTTATTCTTATTCTTATTCTTCTTTTAAAAGAGGGTTTCCCTGTAGTCTCAGCTGTCCTGGAATTCTCTATGTAGACCAGGCTGGCCTTAATCTCACAGAAATCTGCCTGCCTCTGCCTCCCAAGTGCTAGGATTAAAGGCATATGCCACCACACCTGGCTAATAAGTTTATTTCTATAAAAAGCAAGAAACAACTTTAAATTTACCTTGCTTATAATGAAAGATGACATACAAGATATAGAAAACAAGAATCAATGAATTGTTTCATGAGAAGGCTATCTGGCTGCCATATAAGAATCTGATTAAATAAAATTAAACTCAGAAACTGTTAACTGTCTGCCATGTGCTTGGTTGGAATTAGAGCTATCTACTTCATTTCAGTGAGTTTCACTTACTCCATAAGTGAGTTTCACTGAGCTGCTCTCCAAACACATAGGAGCTCATAGTTAAGAAGAAAGAAATTTGCCTTTGATCATGAGAGAAGTGGGGCTTCACCAAAGATGAGGCAGTGGATGAGAAAGTTTGGGTTCTGATCCAGTTGGATGACCTGAGGCAGATCTCTGAATCTCAGGAGGCATCTATTTCTCCACAGGTGGAATGCAGCAGTGTTGGCTATAAGCCCACCTGTGTGTTCTCAACTCTCTCAGGTTTGTAGGAAGCCATTTGTCTGTGGAAAGCAGAATCTTGGGAAGGTCTGGCTTCTAGCACCTGAGGGAGATCTCTGGCTTGTTTCCCTGAAAAAGATCTGCTTTGCAGACTGAGACCCGGAAATGGACCAAATCTGTGCAATTCTCATGCAATTCTCATGAGGGTCTCATTTTCATACTGCTAAAATGAAACAGCCTGTTCCTGAATCCTGACACAGGAGAGTTTTGTCTTAGCTCTGATTACCAAGGGCGCTAATACCCACCTGTTTTTCTGCCTGCTTGGCATATTTGTAAATTACCTGCTGGATGCAAGCAGGGAGGGTAAGTTCATATAAGCCCGTGATCCCAAGAACCACATCTTTCACATGAATGGAAGAGTACAGAGGCGGGAATTGCAGGACCACCTGTCTTTGACCTCTGGGAAATATCTGTGCTTGGCAAGCAAAGGTAAAAACACAGGCAAATTTCTTGAACCCATAAAGGGAGGTCTCAGTGCATAAGCAATAAGTTTGAATAGCAATTTTCAAGGTGAATAATACAGACCATGTCCCAAATCTTTTACTGTAGCCAAGTTATGTCCTGAATTCCTAGTCACAGTGCCACACACAGATCTCTCTGCCCTCACACAGAGGTGGTATGGATCTATCAAGGCTCTGTTATTCTTCTGTGACTTTCTTTCCTTCCATTTCTTTTGATGTCATCATTTATCTGACATTTCCACCCCTAAGTTCATTTCGCACCAAGTGTATGAAATATATAAAAACTCATGGTCATATCTGAGAGAAGATGTCATTCCTTGCCAGAAAGATTCCCTAATGACTAGGGCGAATACAGTTTCCAAGACATGTTAAGAGTAAATCCCAGGAAAATAAATTGTGTGGTCAAATTAAACTGTAGAGTTTGTAGCTCTTCTTTCTAAAACATGAGGACATGCAAGGATCCATTAAAAACTCTGAAAAAGAGAAAGGATGGGAGGCAGCATTCTGTACTCACATCACAACAAAAGCACTGCTTTTCATAAAACATCTGCCAATATTTTCCTGAACTCAATTTGACAAGTGTCATTGCAAGTATTCCTGTTATTTCAGCTGGTTTCACTGGCTAATTACCAGTGATTTCTGGGAAGGAGTTAGGAATGCAAACAAGTTGAGTTCTCTGCTCACAGGGCCTGATGAATGACAAGACAAGCTTGGAGTAAAGACTAATAATGATCTTCTTGGGGCTTCCAGTGATAATAGGCATCATGCTTACCACATTTACCCTCACGTTTATTCAGTAAGTATCAGTGGAATCTAAGTCCTGGTCTCTGCTTCTTAGGTGCACAGAATCTTATTATGAAGAGTAAGTTAAGTAGAAGATATGGAAAGTAGACCATGAGAAGATGGTGAAGGCACAGTATCAACACTGAGTACTTCAGTATTTGCTGTAACTGTGACTGACGATCTTGAAGATGCATAGCATGTGGATGGAAGTAAAACCATTCTTGACACAGATGTTAAACTATATCCAAGGCTTGTGTTTCTGGTTGAAGGCATGACATTGGCGAAGTAGGGTTGGCTTGGTATTGGTAGGAGCAGAATGATATTGAATCAGAAGGGACAGGACTATGGATAACTGTTGGCAAGGACTATTGAAGAATTGGTGAACTAGTGGGGCAGAAGTTATAGATGTCACAGGCACCCAGTGAACACAAGGTCATTGAACAGAGGAAGTCCTTGAATGCGGAGGTGGACAGCATAGGCTTTGGGATCCTGTCTATCTACTGGGTGATAAAGTAAAAGTATTTCACAGAACTCTTCAAGTTCTCATGGCTTCATTTGCCACTGTTTTAAGATCTATTACTTATTGAAACTTGATAAAGAGCAATTAATACAGTTAGCATTTAGTTAATTCTCCACAGTCCAGAATTAGAATAAACTGGCAAGGCTTTGGAAGTACTTTTCCCTCATTCTAGGTTGATCCTCCTTTCTTAGGTCTTCTCACATGTAAAATCCCATTGCGAAAACGGGGCTCATGCTCAGCATCTACAAACGATTGACTCAAGAGAGAGCACTTTCCTATACTCAATAGATCATTCCTAGAGGGCCTTTTAAAATGTGCATCAATTTCTTTAATTTTTAGAAAAATCCCCATAAGGACTAGGAATGTATCTCACTGACAAAACACTGATCCAACATGCATGAGGCTCAGGGGCCCATGCCCTTACAAAAAGGATAAAAGGAGAAAAGCCCTACAAGGTACAAGTTGAACATCCCTAATCTGCAACCACAAATTAGAAATACTTTAAAATTCCAAAGTTTTGAGCATCAACATGAAACTACAAATGGAAAATTCTATCCCTGATTCCATGGATGGGTTTCAGCCAAAACACAGCTGCACTAAAAATAGTGTACGAACTATAGAGATACTCGCCTGTGCATGTTCATTGCTGCTCTATTCACAGTAGCTAAGAAATAGAAACAGCCTAGATGTCCATCAACTGATGAATGGGTAATGAAAATGGAGTGCATGTACACAACTGAATTCTAATCAGATGCAATGCAAAATGAAATCATGGAACTGGTAGGTAAGCGGATGGAACTAGAAAACATTATGTCGAGTCAGATAACATGGAGCCATAAAGACAGACACTGTCTGTTCTTTCTTATATGTAGAACCTAGCTCTGAATCTTAATGTTTGAATATAAAACTTGGAGTAATTGTAACAGCCAGGAAAGTAGAAAGGAAGAGAGATGGAGGAGAAAGAACTCTAGAACAAGGATAGAGCATAGGTGCTTTGGAGAGGGAAAAGTAAAAACCAAGGAGGGCAACAGAAGTGAAGATGGGTTTGAGGCTGATGCAGGAGAGAGGGTGTATGAGAGGGAATCAGTAACACTGAGGACGTTTGAAAGAGCTGCAGGGGGGGCTGGAGAGATGGTCTAGCGGTTAAGAGCGCCGACCACTCTTACAGAAGACCCGGGTTCGATCCCCAGCACCCACATGGTGGCCGAGAACCGTCTGAAACTCCAATTCCAAGAGAACTCCAGTTCCAGGGGAATCCGACACCCTCTTCTGACCTCCGTGGCATTGCATGACACGGGTGCACAAACTTGCATGCAGACAGTACATTCATACACATACAGAAAGAAATAAAAAAATTAATAAAAAAAAGAAAGAGCTACAGGGAAACAATTTATAAGGTTTATTGAAAACACATATACATAGCGCATATATATATATGCATATATATGCATATATATATATATGTATATATATATATATTTTTATATATATATATATATAAAATTGGGGTTACTTCACTCTACTTATTGGAGGGAGCACTAATGCTTCCCCACAAAGCCACAGACTACCAGACAAGAAGCTGGGAAGAAGGAGTCTCAATTGAGAAGTTGCCTCCATCACATTGGTTTGTGGCCATGTCTGTGAGGCATTTTCTTCATTGTTAATTGATGTGGAAGGAAGGACCTAGCCAACCCACTGAGGGCGGTGCCAGCCTTGGGCAGGTGGGCCTGGACTGAATAAGAACAGCAGTCCAGCGAGCCCAGGGCAACAAGACAGTAAGCAGCGTTCCCCCCTTGCTATCTCCTTCAGGTTTCCACCTTGAGTTCCTGCCCTGGCTTCCCTCACTGATGGACTGTAGCCTGTAAGCTAAAATAACCCCTTTTCCCCCAGGTTGCTTTAGGTCATTGTATTTATCACAGCAGAGAGCTAACTAGAACATTGGAGACAGAACCTATGCTTACCAGAAGAAGCACTCTACCACCAACTCATACTCTAATCCCTGAGTATTTGCTATTATGAATTTATTTATTTATTTTATAAGTTATGGAAATTCGCTGTGTGTCTGAGGGTCCTGAACTTTTGATCCTCTTGCCTAGACCTCTGGGTGCTGGGATGATTGACTTTTACCACCATAACCAGGGTTGATCTCTTCTTGTTTGTCTCTTGTGGGGCATTTGTGTTATGTCTTTGAAAAATTCTAAACATATATACAATGTTTCGTCATGACAACCCCCTCCCCCACATTACTAAGGACCTTTTCAAAGCCCACCTTCACTGAGGTGAACCCAAGTCATGGGAAGAGTGCTCACCTGCATCAGATGTAGCTGCAGATGCAGCAAGGAGAGACAACACAGGAGCTGGTGGAATTGTCACACTGTCCACTGCAGCTGGCTTCTTCCTGGTCATCACAGTGGATGCTGAGCCCTCACTCTTACTGTGTGCTGCTGTCTGGTCCACTTTTATGTGGGGACTTGGCATCCCTGAAAAACAATAAGCCAGGAATTTACAGTTGATGTAAATGAACAACAAGACCAATATCATAAAACCTGACCATGATCAAGTCAAGTGATTTGACCCCCCTTCTGGTAACAAAAGAATACAATTTTAGAATACTGAAAAGAGAACATCCATGGCTGACTCAGGGGCTGAGGCTAGGGCTGAAGGCATTCTAGGCTAGCTTCCTGGAAGTGGGGGTTAGGCACAGGTCTAATGAAGCCTGTCATGTACTGGGTATCTGGCAGCCTTCTAAAGATCAACAACCCATCTTTACAGAGGTTACATCGTATGTAGCATGAAGGGTAATTCATTAGGTTCCCACCCAGGTAAGGCTTTCCATCTCTTGGGGAGACGGAGTATCAGAGTAGGAGGAACTGTACAAGAACTTCATGGAGGTAAGTTGTGCACTGTTCATTCTAGATGTTGTAGAGATTCTAAAGTTGTAAAGATCAGTAAGGAAAGAGATAAAGCAATACTCTGCAGAGCTCATGCTGAACAGTGAGGCTGAGGGACAGGCATTCCTGGTGCTGAGAGAACACATGCAAAGTCATGGGCGGGAAGGAAAGGCAATTAGCTTAGGCGCCCACAAATGGCTGACTGGATAAAAAATGGGCTATATGATGGAATATTATTCATACAAGAAGAAGAATGAAATCCTGTCATTTCCAACAAAATTAACGGACTAGAAGACATCATGTTAAGTGAAAAAGCTAGACAAAGAAAAGTACTTCATGTCCTCCCTCTCTCATATGTGGACATTAAAAACAAGTTGACCTGAATGTAGAATAGTGATTGTTAGAAATTCAGAAGGGTCAGGGCAAATTGGACAAAGACAAGCTGAGCAGTAAGTGCTGTGGGCACACATTGACATATAATGAAACCCACTATTGTGGACAATTAATATATGCGAATCATCATCATTATCATCATCATCACCATCATTATTATCATCAAAGTCCTGTTGGAAGAAGAAAATGTGTTATAGAGACTCAAGTATAGTAACAGTTACTATGCTAAGGAAGCACTTACTGGGGGTTCTGAGTGTCTGATCTGCAAGCATCATAGGTCATGTCATTAAGATGTTGAAAAACCTGGTAGACTCTTGTGAGGTACTCTGGAGCCTTTCCAAACCTGAATCCAAGCTCTAACTTTTAAGTTGTGATCAAGGGAAAGTTACTTAACTTTCCCAAGCTTTAAGACTTACATATAGGTATAAACCTTAAATTGTTTAAACTTAACTTTCTTAACTTCAAAAAAAAACAAAACTGATTTTGGCAGAACTACTTCGTAGAGATGGTTGTGAGCATCAGTGAGTCAGTTAATGTAAAGTGCTTGCAATGATGTCTAGGACAAAGACTACGCTGTGCAAATCTCTACCATTATTTCTAATCTGTAACTGCCACCATTTATTATTATGAATATGGAGCTAATTCATGACTTCTTCAGAAGCACTTCAACCAGGAAAGGTTCAGTTCTCTTCCTGATGACTAAGGATTTGTGGCCACTTTTCTCTATCTCCAATTATAAAACGCCTAAGTCTAGAGGACGAGAGTCTGATTCATGCTAAGTGGCCATCTTATTCAAATTGTCTTTATTTGTAATATGCTGCTGAGAGCAACAGTGCCAATTTAGGCCTATCTCAGTCACTTCCCCATCTCATCCAACCTGGGTGATGTAAGTGCCTACTTCAGCACTATTATTTCATCACTACAGTGAGGTCACATCCACTCACTTGGCCTCATGGAAACCCTGTGAAGCATGCCTGTGGTTACTGCTATTTTCCCAGTTTTATAGACAAGGAAAATGCTATTTGGAGGGCTTAAAGGAAAGCTGAACAAGTGCATCATGCTTTTAGTATTAGAAGTGGATGCCTCTGACAGCCAAAGGCTAAACTTAGGATCATCTAGATCCACTGACCTATCCTCTAACACTGACCATGACCCTAGTCTATTGCAGCATGTTTCATGCTGAGTACACAGAGGCCTTACTACCTCAACTGGAAAATGTGCCCGAAGGTACCTAAGGAGTAGGTCACTCCAAAATTTTCCTCTTCCTCCTCCTTCCTTTCTCCTACACTCCAGCCCTGTCTTTGAAACTCCTGGTTAAGATGTCTTGAATAAAAAAATCTATTTGTGTCCTTCTCAACTTGCATTTTGTAGTATTTTCAAGGGGGAGGAAGAGAGAGGGAGGGAGAAAGGGAGGGAAAGAGGGGGGAGGGTGAAATATCAAGTTCTACGATAGAAAGGTTTATAGCAAGACCATCAAGGTACATAAACATGTACAGTATACTCTATTAGTGAAATATACAGGTGTGCCTATAATTGACTAAGAACAGCACCTAATAGAGTTAAAATAACCTGTAAGGAAAGTCATACAAATTATTTCTGGGGTTATTCTAAGGAAGGAGGGGTCAGGAAGGGATGGTAGGGAAGACAATTACGTACATAGATATATAAGAGTTTCACTCTTAGCTCAGGCTGTCTTGAAACTCACTATGTAACTCAGGATGCCCTAAAACCCAGGTGGCAATCCTCCTGCCTCAGCCTCCTGAGTGCTGAGATGACAGGTGTGAGTTGCTGCTTCCAGCAACTAATATTAAAAAAAAAAAAACTACAAACATACTAATCTTTTTTCATTGAGAAAATGGAGTATGAGGAAATTAAAGCTAGAAGTGTATCAGAGTGTGATATTGGGGTAGAATGACCAATGTGCTTTAAGCACATAGCTGCTTAAAAAATTGGTAATGGGAACAGCGGGCAGGAGACTAATAAAAAAATCCCCCATTTTGGTTCTCTCTGCAGGATTACAATAGTATTCCCAACTGGAGTTGGGTGGACCCTTCTTGGCACACTTTGGAACTCCAAGCCATCATCATTTTACTGGATAGCTGCTCCTTTGGAACAATTCATTGATAAGTTCTATCTGTACCTACGGACACAGGATGAGCAGGTATTTCTTTGTTTAAATTATGATACTTTGGGGGAATGAAGGCAATAAACAGGATTAGTAGGCAAATATTTAACCCTCAGTTGGGAATAAATGGATTTCAAGTCATTCTAGCTGTACCCATTTTCATGCAAATGTTCACAGTCTAAATTGGTCTCAGTCCACATCATCTCATTAGAGTTGATCTGATCATACCTCTGCTGGGTGCACTTTGCTGCTCAAGTGTTTATGATACAGACTATGTTAAATGCAATAAAATGACACTTAAAACACTCTGTCATTCAGATTGTCACTATTTAGCTTTCTCAAAAACCCCAGACAATTTAGGAAATTCTTGATTGTACTACTGCTTAGCAGTTGTCAACTCTTGAACACAAATTTAAGAAGGAAAAAAATAAAAAGGAAACCATCCGAACTTTTTCGTTAGTCACTTTTGGATTTTGAAGGGATGATAGAAATAACATATTGGCAAAACTACTAGGGAAATGTTAAACAAAGGGTAATCTAAGAGCACTTAATAACTGACACAGGGATGTGAGAGACTAGATGGGTGACTGCCCCTCGGGAGTCAGTGTTGTGCAGGTGGCTTGCACTCCAGTGATAGCAGATGGCCCATCGTGTGTGTACGAGAGCAACATGGTGTGACATTTGGAGAGTTTCTTCTGAGAATGGGTATGGCTTGTCTCTCTTCAACAGAAGCAGGGATTTTTGAGGCAGTAAATTGATCATAAAATATATAGAGTCTTACACAGATTAGACCACTGAAATGAACCATGACTGTTTACACTGGGGCATGAGAAAAGGCAGGTTGATTTGCATCTGGGAAGTGAGGACCATCTAAATTCATGGGGAATACTCTTGGTAGATGAGTTTCTATTATCCTTGTGCTCTAACACAAGACACACTGTGCTGAGGTTTGCATATTTAGAGGCCAGTGTGTTTTCAAAGGGAGAAATAACAATTTAATAACTTTGTGGATCCAACATCTCTCATAATTAAGAGGCAGAATTGAGAGGAAATAAAAAAGTAACTTATATGAAAATATTCTACTGTAATTTATTGACCTCTATTGATAATTTTTTTTAAAAAGTCTTTGAAACCATGTTATAGCCTATCAAAGGACAGTCACTCATTTTCAAAGGTAATTTCTCAGACCATTTATCCCTTCAAACCTCTACTTGTACACCGTGTTTGCATTAGGGACTTGATTTATGGATTCTTACTCCTGAGATGCAGAAGCTGACTTCCTGTTGCCTTGGTTACTTAGAGCTCAGTTCAAGGTTAAACTACTCCAAATCAAAATCACTGGCAGGCACTGAATCTAGTGGCCAGGTTATTGACTGCCCCAGGATTCGAAAAGGTCAGAGACCAAAGCACTGTTTACTGCCTTACGGGTGAGTCAATAGCTTCAATATTTTGATTCTGTTCTTCTGAAGTAGTTGTTGATGCTCAGTTACCTCTTCCTCAGGTTATTTAAGGTCACAAAGGTCATCACAGAAAAGCAGGGACTATGGTGGCTGATTTTCTTAGGATTCCTTTAATAGCTTTGTGACCTTGGAAAATAAAAACCAGTCTCCTCTAAAATAATTTGTATGTTGCTTTAAGGTTCATAAAGCTAGTTATTGCCTTTATCTTATTTCTTTATAGGGGAGAAACAAATTCCTTCGTGGATGGCTACTGTTTCTCCTTTTTTTTAGATGAGAAAACAGAGATTCAGAAAGGTCTTATGATTGGTCTAAAATCACACAGCTGGTAAGAGGTGGGACAATCTGGATGTTCTGACTTGCTGTTGGTTCCTCCACATGGCTTCTATAATAAGGAGCTGACAATTCATCACTGAGGGATCCCATGGATTTCATTTTGGTGCATCCACTGTAAAGACTAGTGTATCTGACAGACAGCCTATGATTCATATAGGTTTCTGAATAGCTTAATTAATTTCAAATTATACATTTTTCAAATGTAGACCTTTCTTGCAGCTGATGCCTATATGATGGCATGGTTGGACAGAGTACTGCTACTGGGGAGGTTGGTCCTTCTAGTCACCCTGCTGACCTCTCTACGCTACAGAGCACAGAGTTTGGCATGAATTGGGGAATTTAAACCTATGAGACAGTTAAGAGGCTTTTAATTTTGCAAAAGAGCTTTGACATGAACTTTACAGTATTCCAGTGGATGATAAAAGATACATGGTGAGCACTCCAATCCACGAGTGAGGAAACAGACAGAAAGAACCAGGGGGCATACCCAAGCTCACAGATCCTGTGTGTAGATAAGTAATTCTCTTGGCTTCTGGGAACCAAATTCAAGTCACCAGTCTGGCCTGTAAGGACCTTTACCTGCTGAGCCATTTTGCTAGCCCAGAAGTTTTATCTTTGTTGTATCACCTTATCCATTAATTCAACAACTATTCATTGAATGTCTATCACATCAGGAATATGACACTGTTTTAAAAAGCTCTTGTTTTCCAAGAGTTATGCTCTAATGATTTCTACATGAAAAAGGGTAGTCATTAGTTTTTAAGAGGCCAATGAATAAAGGGTTTAAAGATATTATCCAGCTTTTTTGTTGTTGTTCCCTCCAACTTGTATTGCTTCAATGTATTCATATATATATGTATATATACATATATATATGTCTCACATATACTAAAATTATGTCATCTGAAAATAAACTATGTTATTTCCAAATTGTATTTCAGGATTCACATTTTCCCTTTTGGTTTTATATTACTCTAAAATATGCATACATACTCTCCACCCATATACCAAAATTACAAAGTCTGAAAATAAATGGTAGGTTAATTCTAGAACCTGTTAAGGGATTCACATTATAAGAGCACAGCTGCTTTCAGATAATGAAGAATATAACATTAACGTTGCTCAGTTTGCCTTACAACTAGGTACTTGGCACTAGCATCCACAGATGAGGGATACCATTTGTCGTTTGTTTTTCTGGGACTGTTTTACTTCACTTAATATAATATCTTCTAGTTCCATCCATTCACCTACAAATTTCATGATGTCATCTTTCTTTACTGCTGCATAGAACTCCATTGTGTAGATGTACCACATTTTCTCTATCCACTCCTTGGTTGAGGGGCACTTGAGTTGGTTCCAGCTCTTGGTTATTATAAAGAGAGCTGCAATAAACATGGCTGTGCATGTATCTTTCTAGTAGGATGAGTCTTGTGGATATATAACCAGGAGTGGTATGACTGGGTCAGGTGGTAGGCTCATTTTGAGTCTTATTTTTTTTTTTTGGTCTTTTTGAGACAGGGTCTCCCTGTAGCCCCAGGTGTCCTGGAACTCACTCTGTAGACCAGGCTGGCCTTGAACTCACAAAGATCTGCCTGCCTCTGCCTCCTGAGTGCTAGGATTAAAGGCGTGCACCACCACGCCCGGCTTTGAGTCTTTTAAGGGTTCTCCACACTGCTTTCCATAGTGGTTGTATGAGTTTACATTCCTACCAGCAGTGGATGTTCCCCTTTCCCCACAACCTCTCCAGCATTTGGTATCATTTGTTTTCTTGGTCTTAGCCAGTCTTATCAGAATGAGATGGTATCTTAAAGTGGTTTTAATGTTCATTTCCTTCATTATTAATTATGTTGAACACTTTTGAGATGTTTCTCAACCATCTCTATTTCCTCACTTGTGAAGTCTCTGTTCAGCAAAACAACTGAAACAGTGAAGTTCTCCCCAAAACAATAATCCTCTGCTTTGGAAAAAACCTTTGGAAAGACTCAGAAAAAGATGCAAGACATGTATGCTAGAATGCATGAACTCCAGGCAGGTGGGGAGCAGGGAAGGGAATTGAGTCTAAATTGGACTGAGAAATGATGTATGATGTAGGAAAATTTTTAATAACAATAAAAAAAGAAACAACAACGACAAAACCAAAAAAGAGTTATTGCTGGGCGTTGTGGTCCACGCCTTTAATCCCAACACTTGGGAGGCAGAGGCAGGCAGATCTCTGTGAGTTCAAGGCCAGCCTTGTCTACAGAGAGAGCTCTAGGCCAGCTGGGACTAAAGGGAGACCGTGTCTCAAAAAATACTGAAAAAAAAGTTATTATCCAGCAAGAGGCAGAACCTCTACTAGTCATTCATATGACATTTTTATGTGGATTAGAAAGAGGCCTCCCATGCAGATAGATATTTCCCCCTGAACTTGGTAAATACAGGGACCTTGGGAAGTCAGAAAAAGCATGATTTTCTGAGTGCATATGCCTTGGAGGCTCATGTCTTGGAGATAAAAACACAAGCTGGGTTTCAAACCAAGGTGCCATGGACCTCAAACAACCTGCTCAATGGACATACTGAATTTATCAATGTGAATTTTGAGTCAAATGAGTTTTATGTCATTTTATTACCTTCAGAGATATAATTCAGGCAAAGCCACTCTTATGCTTCATACTATTCAATGGGCCTAGAATCAATTATTCTGAGGCCAGCAATTATTTCAGAGGTAACATCAAAACTTGGAAGTGGCGACCTGTGTCTTACAGAGATAATTTAGAAGTAGGGTTTGAGATAAGAAAGAAACGTGCACAAATTGATAGATCCAACAAGATAAGAGACCACATGAGAGTGCCCCGAGGAGACGAAACCTCAGTGGGCTCTGAAGGGCTGCTCTCTCTACTAATTCAGCATTCATGATGAGCCTGCATGAGGCAGACACCAGTAGGCTCTGGGGACTTCAGGTTTCTGTGAATGGGGCCAACTTTCTACTCAGGAAGGCAGACATGGATACAAAAGTCCCACTCTTGAAATCTGGATAGAATTCAGTAGCTGGAGGTTGAGGGACAGCCTGATAGAGGCAGAAAATGAAAAGAACAAAAGCCAAAATAACAGTTTTTAGTGTAACAGAGAAAAGCTTTGCATGAGGTATAAAAATACAAATACTGGGAGATATATTTTGAGAGGCAGCTGACAAAAATTCAGCACACACCTTTGGTCAAGTTAACCTAATGTTCATCTTCCAATACTGCCTATGCCTCTGATATAGGCTTATGTCTCAATCTGTAATATTTCTCCGTTTCTCTTCAGTTCTAGTAAGTGCTAGCAGTTAAGACTCAAGCTTCACTTTCTCCTGACTGCTCAGCATGTAGTCTGAGCAATATTAGATACTCAAAGATGTTGGATGGATGGATGGATGGATGGATACATAGAATGCACGGGCTCTCCAGCACTTAGTTTGATAGATAGTAGATACTCAAAGATGTTGGATGGATGGGTTCCAAGAACACACATCTATCCTTCTAGACTCAAACCTTGAAATCTGCTTTCCCTTCCTTAGGCCACACATTATTTTACTCCAATATTCCTATTTAAATATAATGTAGGAGTGATAGTACATTTTCTAAAGACTCCACTTCATGACTAGTTGTGTGATTTTTGAGCAAGTTATATTAATTCTGTACCTCAGGTTGTCAGTTAAAGGAGATTATTATGAGAATTAAGGGTTTTTAATAGTGTGGTTTACAGGAAATAATTTCCTCCTCCCCTAAAAAAAACTGTCTCCACCCTAATTCTAGAACCCGTAAAGATGTTATATATAACAAGGAAAAGGAGAATTAAGGTTGAAGGTAGATAGCATGAGTGCATGAATGCTACAAATCAACTGATCTTAACTTAGGGAAATGGTATTTAATTATCCATATGATCATGATGTCACAAGAGGTCATTACAAGAACAAGGCAGAGGGGCTGGAGAGATGGCCTAGCAGTTAAGTGCGCCGACCACTCTTACAGAGGACCCGGGTTCGAGCCCCAGCACCCACATGGTGGCCGAGAACCGTCTGAAACTCCAATTCCAGGAGAACTCCAGTTCCAGGGGAATCCAACACCCTCTTCTGACCTCCGCGGCACTGCACGACACGGGTGCACAAACTTGCATGCAGACAGTACATTCATACACATACAGAAATAAACAAAATTAAAAAAAAAAAACAAGAACAAGGCAGAATAGAATAGTGAAGAAGAAAGGTGTGATGATTTGAAGAGTGCAGGAGGAAGGCCATGGGTCATGGGATGCAGATGCCTTTAAAGAAGGTGGAAAATAAAAACTGTCTCCACCACAGTTTCCACACAAGAATCTATCCCTGTTAGCCTCTTGACTGTAGCCCAGTGAGGCCATTTTAGACTTTTGACCTCCAATAGTATAAGATGATACATCTTCATTATCTAACCTACTAAGTTTATGGAAATTTGAGGTAATAGCAAGAGAAAATTTATATATA
>VZQC01001095.1:1729984-1803610 GCA_009823505.1 Rhizomys pruinosus | reverse complement strand
TATATATATATATCACAGTGTCTAGCTTTAGCAAGGACTCAGTTATGTTAACCATTATTATTTCTTTTTAAAATTTATTTATTTATTTATTTATTTACATGAATGCAGGCTTGTGCACCCGTGTCGTGCAATGCTGCGGCGGTCAGAAGAGGGTGTTGGGTTCCCCTGGAACTGGAGTTCTCCTGGAATTGGAGTTATAGACAGTTCTCAGCCACCATATGGGTGCTGGGAATTGAACCCGGGTCCTCTGCAAGAGCAGTCGGCACTCTTAACCGCTAGGCCATCTCTCTAGCCCCCCCCATTATTGTTTCTTAACAATACATTGTCTTAATCTGGCTCATCTCATTTAAAAAATATTAAACATGTTCAAGTTATGCTTGTGTTCTAGGATGTCCTTCTAGGATGTTCCTTAGGATGTCCTGACTTTATAGTCTTTTAAAATACATTCATAGCATAAAATTGACAAAATTAAACTGTTCAATGAACACTATATAGTTAATAAATTGCATTACAGACAAATAACTAGATGAGAATTAAGAAATTAGCCGGGTGTGGTGGCGCATGCCTTTAATCCTATCACTTGGGAGGCAGAGGCAGGCGGATCTCTGTGAGTTCAAGGCCAGCCTGGTCTACATAGAGAGTTCCAGGACAGCTGGGGCCGCAGGGAGACCCTGTCTCAAAAAAAAAAAAGGTCAAAAAAAATTGTGAGAGACTGGGTTACTGCAAGTTCTTTCTCATGCTTGCTTTCTGAATGAACTCGGATAAGAGTTACAATCCTATTCTGCTTTTGTCTCCTGGCCAGCCTATCTATTCCAGTCCACTGTTTTGAGTCTAAGCTTTTAAGAGTCAAAGAAACTTCTAAACAGGCTGATTAGTTCTTATTTCTCTTCTTCAGAAGTACATAAATGGGCTGAAAGGGTTACATCTGTTAAAGCCTTACAAAGACTCACATTAAAGTGTATTTTACTTTATGTAATAAATTCCAGTAATTTAGAAGCTAGCCTCTTTTGATTCCATAGTGGAAAGGTTATGCTAGCAGAAGGGTGTTGTTTAGAAATGCTCAGTGATACCATCCAGAAGGAGACAGATTCAATATCAAAACTTCAAAGAGGAGACACTCTGAATCACAGGCTTTCTATATCTTATTAGAAAAAGAAATACATTCATAGATACTGAACACATTCTGCATACTATCAATATTCATAGACAGGGCCAGATATGATGGCACACACCTTTAATCCCAGCATTTGGGAGGCAGACCAGGTATATCTCTGAGTTAGAGGCCAGAGTTTCAGGCCAGCCAGTGTTACATAGTGAGACCCTGTCTCAAAAAAAAATCAAAGGAAAAAAATAATACATATACATAGATACTTTTAGGCTTAGAGAAGAATCTTTGCCTAAATACACACACACACACACACACACACACACACACTCACAAAAGGCATATAAACCCCTCACAAAAGGACAAAGGGCAGGTAGAGCCAATGTAATGCTGATGTAATTACATCCATGTTTAAAAAAAATGCAGACAATAGTGGGTGCCTGCTCTATGGAAAATATAATAAGGGGATTTACAAAAGGTAATAACAAGGGAGGAACCATTCCATACATGTAATTAAAACCAATTTAGTACTACAATGCATCTAGTATATTCTTTATATCCTCAGAGAGCAGGTAAGTTAAGGATTGGCTACTGAAATATGCATAAAGCTTTACAATGGGATGCTGCTGCATACATAGGGACGTTGGTAAAGTAAACCCAAATAGCTTATTTGGGGATAGAAATCTGTAAAGCCCTTCCCACATGTGGGGCCCCCCAAAGAGAACACAACTTCCTTTGCCTAGTGTAACATACTAGCAAACCACCCACACCAGTGGCTGCACTATGACCTACCCTGACTCTAGTCATATCTTCTTACCAGCTCAGCCCAGCCTGTTGGTTTGTGCTTCAATGGTTATATTCTTGAACTTCACAAAACACATTTCTTTTTGCTCTCCTGGTGTGTGCATATGATTCTCATTCAAAGGTGAGCTCAAAAACATACTAAGTAAAGAACATCAGATGGGTTATGAACTGTAGGACCACTGTTTCTAGAATATTCTCTCCTAGATTCTCTAGAATGTGAAGGATTTAGGAATCAACGTCAGTTAGTATAAGCATTTTTGGTAGTGTCTTTCTTTTTACCTTTATAGTACACAGTTGCACAGCACATCTGCGTGGCAATACAGATCTCCATGTGATGCTAACTGGGTCACCTTATTTGCATTTTGATTACTGCTTATTTAGAAGGCACACTGAGAAAAGAGCTTGATATCAGGAGCTTAGTGCATGTGTGTATATAAATATATATAAATAGATAAATGCACATTTACTGGATTGTGAAAGATCAGTCCCGCATGGACTCATTCTCTTGGGCATATCTGTAGAAGTCTGCCCATTTATGCAGGTTGTAATTACAAATATGATGATGGAATCTAATTACTCTTTTCAGAGCAATATCATCCTCTGTCTCTAGCTAGAAAAATCAATTTAACAAATATTCCCTTTGTTAAGTGGTCCTTTCTGTACGTATAGAAGGTAGAATTAATTGTTTTATGAGCTGTAAGGAGAGTATTTTCTTCAAATCACCTACTTTATTCTACTGTTTGAATTCATCTTATTGGATACAAACACACTGTGATTTTGTGCAGGTGTGCACATATAGACACAGAACGTGTGCTCGGAAAGCTCTCTTCTTTGCAATAGAAAGGAAAAAAAGAATCACAGAAACTCAGACCCATCATTAGATAGATCTCCTAATCTTTATCTCTAGTAGTTCAGTCAGACAAGCTAATACCATGATGATGGCTTTGAAATCTCTTAGGAATTGGATGAGGAGAAGCGATAGTGATGAGCTCCCAGCTAATAAACACAGAGTGCTTATTTCGGCAGAATGATCAATTTCTAGATGTCCTGAGGCTTGTCTGATACAGTTGATTTACTTCTCCATGCCTACCTCACTAATAAAGCCAAAGTCCACCATCAGATTACAGAGGTGCCTGGGATTTCTTAAAGGGGAAGGAGGAAGCCAAAGGAGGTACTGTTTACCAGCTCCCTCTATGCATCCCTCCCTGCCTACAGTCCTTGGAACCCAGCTGCTTTTCTTGGCTGATACTCAGTACTCAATAGACTTTGGGCTAGTACAGTAATAAAGGCAATTAATTTGTTATCTTGTTAGTGGAAATTTAATGCAATGATCTAAAAGAACTCTTATATATTGTGATAAACTTTAGTGCCTCCGGGTGGCTCCCCTCACTTCGGGCTCGTTTCACATCTCATCCATTATGTAAATGAGATTTGGAAATAGTTGAGTCTCACTAATGTAGCTCAACTCTGATGGATTGGAGATAGTTGGTCCTACTGAAACTAATGAGGTTAAATGCATCTCAACATTTCTTTCTACTTGGATGATTCTGCAAGCCCTTGTTCAAAAATGAATGCAATGTATTTTTCTCAACCATCTTCTATGGTAATTTCAGGGTTGCCTAGCCCCCAAAGTGGTCTAAAGTAAGTTTTATTAGGGTGATGCCTAGGCTGGTTCACACTACTTGTGGACACAGAGCTAATTGGCAACATATCTTCACATTGTAGCAAGACATAACAGGGCTTAAGATGAAAGGAAAAAAAAAAACAAAAAAAGTTAATGTATTGAAGGAAGTCCCTAAGGCAGGCAGAAAAGAGCAGGGGAAATTCCCACAAGTAGACACTGAAGATGAGGAACCTATGGAGCCTGAAATCAGAGAGGACACTATTACTGCATAGGTACTACTATGTACTACATTACTACTACACTGGCTGAGATGATTGTGCTTGATTCTGAGAGTCACAGGGAGTCCAATCTAGACACCTGCACCCCACTCATGAGAGAGAATAGAGAACGTGGTCTTTGTATTCTGGATTTTATTTAGAAGACCAAAGAGTGGGAATCCCAAAGGAAGTTTGAAATTTTAAAAAAGGAATAAGAAAGTCAGGAGAGGCAGTCTCAAATTATTCAAGATCCTGGGATTAGAGAGAAGAGTATGAGATACTGGGTCCTAGTAAAAATTATGTGATGATTTATAATCTTCTTTAAGAAGGAAGGGATTAAATGGAGAAAGCTAAAGCAAAGATATGGAGACAGAAAAATCTCATGTAAGAAGCAGAATCCAAATTAATTAGACAATAATTGGGAATAAATCACTTAAAAGGAAAGCAGATTTGTGCTGGGGATAAGGCTCTGACCCTGAAGCCATTTGGACCTTGGTTTAAATCCCAGTTCTGTCATGTAACTAGGTGGCTGACCTTGTTAAAACGATTGATTTAACCCCTTAAAGCTCTAGATTTTCTTAATTTGTAAGAAAAAAGTTCATTAAATGATGTGCCTTGTAAGGCCGTGATAGGGATTAAATTGACAATGCCTGTAAAACTTGTAGCCCTGGCTGGGGCAGACAGCATGCTCAGAACATAGGGCAGGTCTAGGACCTTAGGATATTTAAAAGGCATTCATCTAGGTTGTGTTGGGCTCTGGGTTCTGCTTTCACTGCAGGGGGCACAAAAGCCAACTAGGATAAAGGTTACCAAACGGAAATGTTCACAGTTCAGGGGAGGAACTGCTGTTCAAGTAACTGCTCCATCTCTACCATCTTAACTAACTTCCCACAGACTGAAAGTCAGAACACCAAGAAGCATAGTTTTGTTATTTGTTTTGTTAGCAGGTAGTTAACTTGACACTACATTTTCAATAATGTGCTAATTTATTCAGCAAAAGTTTTCTTGCCTACTGTGAACACAGCAACTCCAGGTCCTGTGGGAGATGCTCAGCATATGAAGGACAGGCTATTCTTTGGGAAGCTGACTATCCACTTGAATCCAGATATAAGAACAAAAAAATTTAAATAAAAATAACAATCTCCCCTGAGTGAAAAGCCCACCTACATTACCTTCCATTGCACCTGGGACCAAGCTGGAGAGTTACCAGGGTGATTTTAACTAGCACATATTCTAGTGTAATAGTTAAACAATAGAATTTATTTACTGTTTTGGTTAGACACAAACATAAATAATGGAAATGGTTGATTAAGAAACAGAATTTATGTTGAGGTAGATACTGCTGTAAAGATCACAATGCAACTAGTGTGATAATTCCCATGGAAGAGATACACTTCAACATGATTTAAAGGTGAACTCTGAGCTCCAGTTATCAGGGTTCCAATCACAGTTGTATAAATTACTGAGCCTAGACAGTTTCTTTTTTTTGGGGGGGGCGTCTTTTTTGAGACAGGGTCTCCCTGTAGCCCCAGCTGTCCTGGAACTTGCTCTGTAGACCAGGCTGTCCTTGAACTTACAAAGATCCACCTGCCTTTGCCTGTGTTAGGATTAAAGGCGTGCTCCACCACGCCTGGCTGTCGGTTTCTTTAACTCCTCTGTATTTCCATGTTCTCATCAATAATGCAAAGTAAGAAGATCCAAAGATAAAATTCTATTCTCAAAGTGCCAAAGGAAAATGTGGAGAAGTGATGTAAATACTTTTCTCTAAGTACCAGGAGGTCAGTCATAAGACATGTGGCTACACAGGAGAATGACTGACTTATCCACTGGAGAAAGCACATCACTGAGAAGTGACATTTTATCTGGACCTTACACAATTTGGAACATTTACAGAAAGTGGGTGGGAGAAAATCTAGGAAGAAGAAACATCAAGTGTATAGGAATGAAGCAGTAAATGAGGGGTGTGTTTGGGGAAAGGTAAGAGTCCTGGGTGACTAGCATGTAATTTCACAGGTGGGTGGATAGATGAAGTGGCATGGATGAGGGGCCCGTCTCAAGCTGCACATGGTATAGTGAGCTGAGGTTTCATCTGTGGATAACACAGATGGAGTCCAAAGCATTGCTGTGTATATAGTCCCAGCCACAGTGGAGTAGTGACTTGTTCCCATGTGCACAACTTGGGTTATAGGGATAGCTGCTCCCTGGGGAGCCTCAGGGAGTGGCCTCTGATGGTAAACCCTTGGTGAGTCAAGGCTAGACATAAGTTCTCGTTTGCTCTCTCCCTCTGTCCTCTTTACTATTCCCATGTTAGATGTTAGATTCTAAGCTTTATGGGAGAAGCACTGAGGAGCAAGTTCGGGCTCTCAGTTGGAACCATGTTGAAGTCATGTTTTTGTAAATCAAATCTTTCATGTTCCTTAAGCCAGCTCAATCCCCAGAGGAAGCTGCAGATAAGAGCTTTAGCAACTGAGAATGTATTTTCAAGAAGATAAGCCCCTCCCTATGTGTTCTGCATGTGCCAATTTTTATCCATTTGTAGTGAGATTTTCATTTTTTCTCTCTGACTTCATAGATTGGGTATATGCATAGTTTTTGATGGACTTCATGTCAAACACAAAATCTCAGATTAAAAAACTTTCAACGCAGGAAAGAAAATGAGAGATTTGGGAGGTGACACCTGAATAATAATGACTAGAGTGGATATTTCATTGGTGAAAGACAGGTATTCAGATAGACTACAAGCAGGTAGTTTAGGGAGGCCAAGAGAGATGTGGAAGAAAAGGCCTAGGATTACTCTAGAAGACTAATATCAGTTCTTAAAGTGGCAGGTGCACTATAGCTTTAAATGATGGCAACCCGTAGCTAGTTGAAAAAGAGTCAAGACAGTCTAATTTGATGAACACACTCCAAACTAAATTGCCTTATTACTTCAGTTTTCCTGGCTTATTTAATGCCAGGTTATAGATATCAGTGCATTGACACATACTTTGAATATGCATGTACTTACTCATTTGTCCATTTATTTATTTTACAAAATCTACTGACTGAGTCACTATAGTGAAACAAAGAACTTTGGCAGACCTTGACATGCTGAGCAACATAAAGATGAGGAAGCATTAATATAATAATTGAGAAAGGGCAGTAATTATCATCATTGTGTTGAAGACAAACCATCCAAACTAAATTTCTGACCACTGGAGAAACAGGAATAACAGACTGAGTCGACTGTAACATGGAAGTGTCCGTGATTATGGATGGATAGGCAGTGGAGAGCGAGCCACACAGCACCTGTACTGTCTGAACTATTTTTCACGCTATCTAGAGAATCATTAGATCATGCAAAGCATGGGTGGCTCTAGGTGCTCACTGCATAGTTTATGGTCACAAAGGAAAACAGAGTGTAGAGAGGTGGAGATGCTGGAGATGGCATGGGTTGTAATTCCTTCTATTCTGCCTCTTGGGTACAGAGAAGTTTTCTTTGTCCTTAAACATTAGTAAAAGCACCTGGTCATTTCCCAGGAAGATTTGACAGCAAAATGAGAGGACTTCTGTCTGGAAAAGACAAGAGAGTCCATTTCTTTTTCCTTAGATTTATTTTATTTTAAATTAGGCGTATCTGTGTGTGGAGATACGCATGTGAGTTTCAGAACCTGAAGAGGACAGAGAGTCAGATGTGCAGTTGGAGTTATAGTGGGTGCTGGGAACCAAACTCTGGTTCTATGGAAGAGCAATTTGTGTGTGCTTTTAACCACAGAGACACCTCCTGGCCCCCATAATCTCATTTCATAAAATTTATTTTTATTTAATGTTTGTGTTTTGCATGCATGTAAGTGTACCCATGCATGGGGCCAGAATATGGTGTCAGATGCCTTGGAACAGGAGTTACAGTTGGCCATGAATTGGGTGCTAGGAATAGGGTCCTCTGTAAGAACAGTCAGTTCTCTTGACTGTCGAGACATCTCTCGAGGTCCAAGATCTCATTTCTTTATGGTAAACTAAATAATATGAGATAGTTAGTGGACCTGGACAAGTCAGGCCCAGGCTTACTTGGGTGTTTCTATCATGTCCATAAAGGTGACAATGGCTGAAGAAAGAATGCCTCAGAGCTGCCTTACAGGAACTTCAGGAAGCCACTTTGTAATGAAACGTTTCTGGTTATTTCTTGATTCTCTCCAGGAGGGACTGTTCCTAATTTGGGATTACAAAGTTGAAAAACAGGCTTTGTTAAAAAAAAAAAAAAAAGATGTAGAAATTGATGTAGAAGAGGTTACAGCCACAATTTACATGTTCTGAAGAATTATACTTCCTTTTTTCTTTTTTTTTTTTTTTTGGTCTTTTTAAGACAGGGTCTCCCTGTAGCCCCAGCTGTCCTGGAACTCACTCTGTAGACCAGGCTGGCCTTGAACTCACAAAGATCCACCTGCCTCTGCCTCCCAAGTGCTAGGGTTAAAGGTGTGCACCACCACACCCAGAAGAAAGGAAAGGAAGTAGAAATCAAGACCCACAGAGCAAATGAAATGGTCAGGAACCGTCAAAAAACCCACAACCCTACAGGAGGAACTACTGGGAACTAACTGATGGCTGCTGGGGTGGACCCACACTGAAGGGTATGTGAGGACCTAAGTTATATTCTATAGGCCATATGAGTGTGTATGTGTGTGTGTGTGTGTGTGTGTGTGTGTGTGTAAATTAGGTAGGGAGTAGTAATGGGAGGTGTGGACAGGATCTAAATACAATTAAATATGTTGTATAAAACTTGCAAGAATTAAATAAAAATGCCAATAAAAAAGCAAGATTTTTTTAAAAAAAAAGGTATTTAAAATATCCTAATAAGGAATGCTGTCTGTGAAATAATGGGTATGCTATTCAGTTCAAGTTAACCATCCACAGTGTATACAAATTTCAAAAGCACATGTTATACAGAATAAATAATACAATTTAATTTGTATTTGTCAAGTAAAAAAAAATCCCTGACTATATTTCTCAAACCTGGAAATTCTTACATTTCCTGAGTAATAAAACTGCCAGTAAAACATTATTTTTCCAGCCTTGGTTATGTAATAAGTGGAATGTGTTTGTTTTTCTAAATAATCAAAGTTATCTGAGGGCAGCCTTTCTTCAAGCCAGGAATTTACTTGAAGGACATCCAGTGTTGAGAACTCCTGGGTTCTGGGTTTGGACAGGTAGAGGCCTTTCCTCTCCAACATCTCATCAAAAGGCTCTCCCATTATGAAAGTGGACTGGGGGAGGCAAACAGTGGTCCTCTTTGCTCCTAACAACATCTTTTATCAAGTGAACTGGGGGAGGCAAACAGTGGTCCTCTTTGCTCCTAACAACATCTTTTATCAGGAATCCTGCCTTTGTTCTGACTGTGGACCAGTGCCTTCCCTCCATCATCCTGTTAAATCCTTGGATACTCCCCTCCATACAAAAGCAAGGTTCACACAGCCTCCCCCACTCCCCATTCCCAGGGCCTTGACCTCACCAGGAGTTGTTCCCGCATACCACCCCTTGCTCTCTAAACTTTCTTTACATTTACTTTAATGCTTGGCTATGTGACATTTAAATTCCTAGGACCAGTCAGACATATCAATTACTGCTCTGCTTTGGGCAGACAAATTCTGCCTTAGATTCCTTGTGTGTAAAATAGGAATAAAATGATACCTCAAGCATTTTGGTGTGAGGCTTAAATGAAAGAAAAAAAAAACCTATTAAGTATTTAGCATAGTGCTTGGCTCCTAGTAGTTATTCTGTTATTTATTTATTTAATTTACATGAATGTATTGAGTACATATGTCAAAGTGTGTCCATGTGGTGCTATGATGTGGAGGTCAGAAGAGGGCGTCAGATCTCCTGGAACTGGAGTTATAGATGGCTGTCAGTCCCCACGTGGGTGCTGGGAATTGAACTGGGGTCCTTTGCAAGAGCAGCCAGTGCTCTTAGCTGCTGAGCCACTCCTCCAGCACCATATACTCATAATAAGGACAACTCATAATATAAAAAAAAAAAAACAAACAACAAAAATACCACAAACACTTCTGTTAGAAGCTGAATGAAGATGGTATGTTTTCCAGTCTATTCAAGAAATATTTTATTTTATAATTGGAAGACGGTAAACAGGACTATGTGGTGCTTTATTGTCTAAGGAATCAGAGAAGAAATAGAGGTTATTTTCTATTTCAAGAAAATGAAAAGTAGAGAAAGGTTTAGCTGTAAAGGACTTAATTCTGAAATACCATCAGGGTAACACACAGCAGAGGGGAGCCACTTGAAGGCCACAGCCCAGATGTCAAGACAACAGAACATCAGGCCTGCCAGGGACACTGAGCACATCCCATCAATCCTCAGGAGGAAACCAAGGTTCTCAGAAAGCCATCCACACTTTTAGGGAAACTGTCCTATCCTTAACCTGAAGTCCAAAGTAGGTGTGTCCGTCCCCATCCCCCGAGAGACACAGATTGCAGATTCTAGAGTTTTACTCTGCAGTGATCATACTTTCTGGAAAATATAGAAATGTGCCTTTGCTGTTGGTCTTCCTCATTCTCTTCACCCACATGCCCCCTTCCTTCCCATGTTTCTACACTTCTGTCTAAAGACCACAGCACAAGCTGTCTGGTTGTGGTGAAAATCAATTCAGGGTCCTTTTATCTCCACCTTAAATCCCCATAGCCAGCTGTTTTTATATGGAGTCCCCACAGGCTGGGCCTGCTCTAGTGACCATTTGCAGGAAAACAAAGGATGAGAAAAAAGGCTGAGGATGGCAGTTTTGGAGGTGGCTACAACAACTGGGGGGGGGTAAAAGATGTCATTTTCATGCAGCCATGAAAAAGACAAGGAATCTTCCTCTTCTTGAACAATAAAGGCTCCTGCTAATTTTAAATAGAGTAGGTTCTAAAAACCCTGCAGTTGACTGTGAGTCACTGGACCTCAGGGGATATAGGAGGTGGTGGTGGTGTGTGTGTGTGTGTGTGTCCATTCGCACGTGTGTGCACACCACTGTGTATAATCTCCCAGTGCCCAGAGCCCTGGAGATCCTGGAACAGTTCAGTAGCACAGGCCAGATTCATTAAAAACCCTGGCTACCGGCCAGCAGTTAAAATTGAAGCAGCATATTTATTGCATTTTGTTCAAATAAATCTGAAAACGTGTGAATCATATTCCTTGGAGAGATTGGGAGAAGAAGTAAACAACATCAGGCTAATACTTACAAGCCGTGGCGGAGGGAGAACAAAGATACTGAAGGTTCTCTACAAGCCGCAGGAACTCTGTGAGCAGCTGGCCCTTCCTGGGTGGGGCTAGAGAGGCCCACGTTTTCCCTCCACCTTCCCTGTGGTCCAGTCCTGTCCTGGGTCTCACCTGAGGGCGGGCGCTCTGCTCTCCACCCCGGTTTTCTCAGTTGCATCCAGGCTTTTTTCACCCTGCTTCCTGGGTGCCTTGTGTCCCTGACACTGTGCCTGCCATCCTGCTTTGCAGTGGCAGCTGCTGAAATTAGATTCAATTGCAGGTTTTCCTAAAATAGTACAAAAAGGAGAATCTCCCCCATCCCCAAAGGTCGAGTTCCAGTGAAACTCAGCAAGAGCTCAAGCTAATTATTTGTCTCTTTAAAGCAAAGTAAAATAGCTGGTCAGTTGTCCCACACTTGGAGCTGCAGTCTCTTCTGTTGCTTGGTTATCTTTCAGTGAGACTCAGAGGGCCTGTCTGCTTTAGGGGGTAACAATCTGGGTGGTGGAAACTGGGGGTTGGAGGCCTCAGTTTCTTTAAGTACAAAGTACTAATAATGCCTCTTATCTGGCAATTACAAGGAATGGATGTGTCTTATAAAAGCATCCAACTCATTTTCATACCAAATGTCAAATTTTATTTTTCATGTTAAAGAGATGATTTATGGGCATAAATATAAAATATTTAGGCTCTTTTTAAATTTAACCTGATTGTTTTTACAGCATAGTTCTGCCACTAGCTACCTCTTTTTTTTTTTTTGGTCTTTTTTGAGACAGAGTTTCCCTGTAGTCTCAGCTGTCCTGGAACTTGCAATGTAGACCAGGCTGGCCTTGAACTCACAGAGATTCTCCTGCCTCTGCCTCCCACGTGCTGGATTACAGGTGTGCAGCAGTATGCTCGGCCACCAGCTCCCTCTCTTACTGTCTTTCATCATATATTTGCTTGTTGGTGTGAAACATTAGTGAAGGAAGATTAGCAGGTGTGGGGCGTCCTATCCATCTCCTTTACTTTATAAGAAAAGGATCTGGGGCTGGAGAGATGGCCTAGCGGTAAGAGCGCCGACCGCTCTTACAGAGGACCCGGGTTCGATCCCCAGCACCCACATGGCGGCCGAGAACCGTCTGAAACTCCAATTCCAGGAGAACTCCAGTTCCAGGGGAATCCGACACCCTCTTCTGACCTCCGCGGCATTGCACGACACGGGTGCACAGACTTGCTTGCAGACAATACATTCATACACATACAGAAATAAATAAAAAAAAAAAAAAAAGAAAAGGATCTTTGGGGCTGTAGAGATGGCCTAGTGGTTAAGACCACCAACTGCTCTTGCAGAGGACCCAGGTTCGATTCCCAGCACCCACATGGTGGCTGAGAACTGTCTTTTAACTCCAGTTCCAGGGGAATCTGACACTTTCTTCTGACCTCCGAGGCATTGCACCACATGGGTGCACAACCTACATGCAGACAGTACATTCATATACATAAATAAAAATAAATAAAAAAGTAAAAAAAAAATAGAGAAAAGGATCTTTATACATTTTCAATAACTGTTTGCCCTTTCAACAATCAAAATGGGCATGAAGTATGCCGGGCTGTTCAAAGGCATATTGATGGTCACCCAAGAGAGGCACATGCCTTTCTGCCACATTAAAGCTTTAGGAAGGTAAGAGTGAATGCATCTAAGCATATTAAATGGTTTAACTGAGGTTAGGTTCTTAACTAAAGGTTCTGTGTTGCTATCAGTGAAGAAAAACTCAACCAAATCATCAGATGCCAAACTGTAGAAGCAGCAGAGGAGGAAAGTGAGACACACAGAGGAGCCAGTAAGTCATTCACACTGTCCCATCACAACTATCCATTATCAGAGTCAGAATGGGAAAGTGTGCAAGCCGAAGCTAAAATCTAACCCACTACAAAAAAGGGCCATACAGTCCTAGATTTCTGACCTTGTCAAGAACTAGGAACAGACTTCTCTTTGTGTTTATCTCCTAAGTATGTGACAGGGTGAAATTCACTAAGAGGCTCGCAAAACCAAGTTTCCCAGTAATAAAAAAAGAGAAAATTTGCTAATTTGTTCTAATCTATATGAGCCTGTCTCTGCCTGCGTGGTCCTCAGTTGCAACACAGCAGGAAGACACAAATTGAATTTTTTTTCCCCTGGGATGAGGTAAGGCTGTGCTCTGACTTAGCATGTCCTGCTACATGTTCCTTTCACACTGGATGGCAAGCGAGAGCTAGGGCATGACTCAGGGGCCAGTATGGAGGCAGGAGCTAACTGGGGTCTGTGGGGTTGAAACGAAGTCCTCTCTGCCCTTTAAATTTCTACCTCCTGGCTTAGGACTGCATGAAGTTCAGTTGTTTCTGATGGAGAGCCCCAGCCTTGACCCTACATTCTGATGGAGAGCCCCAGCCTTGACCCTACATTCTGGCTGTAACTGTGCAGCAGGCACTGTATCTCTATCCCCCCCCCCCCTCCACCTTGGGGAATCTGAGTCCCTAAACTCAATGTTCATTTCGCGGTACTGTCTTGGAATTCAGGGGAAAAAAAAAAATTCTGCCAAACACCATTTACTTGTTGAATGAAAGAGTGAAGGGATTATTGAATTAAGGCAGACCCTGAGAAGAAACCAAGTTGTTTAAACACATCTGTGTATTCCCCAAGTGTCTTGGACACCACAGGCTTTTTCCTGAAAGCAAATTAAAAAACAGAGCAGCAGAAACCCAGTGGGTGAAGTCTTGTCTGTCAACCACATGATTAGAGCTTCAGACCTCACAGCTTGGACGGGAATGCAGGTGACTGACGTGAGGTGAGGCCACTGAGTGGACACACACTGTTCCCCAGGCAATCTGTGTCTAGAAGGGCAGCTGGAGAGGCAGACGTGTCAAGATTCCTGTGAGGCTGAGGTACCCAGATTTCTCTTCATTACTATTATCATATGAGGAGCGGTTCAGAAGGGTTGAAAGTTAAAAGAGTGAGTCCGTGGTCTTCCCCAAGTCATGTAGAGCATTAGAAATGCCAGAGGGCAGGTTTTCTGGCCGCCCTCAGTCTACCATCATCCCCTCCACTACAGAGATATCCAGAGTATTCAGACAGATACCATCTTGACAGAAGCTATTTATCACCATGCCTGTTTAAGTACCAGCCCTAC
Organism: Rhizomys pruinosus; assembly: GCA_009823505.1. Classification (NCBI taxonomy): domain Eukaryota; kingdom Metazoa; phylum Chordata; class Mammalia; order Rodentia; family Spalacidae; genus Rhizomys; species Rhizomys pruinosus. Next base: position 1,789,450 of record VZQC01001095.1, on the reverse strand, counting down.
TCCTGATGCCATCCAGGGCCGAAGGGCAATGCACATTATTCATACTTTTCTGTACCTTATGATTCTTTAGTGTTTGGGGCCTTGCTAACCCTGAAGAGGCAGCCTTTCCCAGGCAATTTCCTAGAGCTAGCAGATGACTTCCCTAGTATGCATCTTTTATATGCAAACTAACCAACAGAGCCCATACCTGCCAACCAACTCCTTTACGGAGCTCTTAACTTCTTGAACCCCTGTTTCTCTGCCCCAGTGTTACCCAGAGCCAGATACCAGTTTATTAGGAGCATTTCTGGGCCCTGCAGCTTACTGAAATTAGACAGCTAGCTGATTCAAAATCTGTCTATTCAGCCTCCTCTATTCCTTGCCATGAAAACCACACTGAACCCTGCCCACATGCTTCCCCCTTATCCCTTCACCTGTTTGCTGACCCTGGCGCTTTTCTAAATGGCCCCACATGACATCCCATTGCCAGGCCTTATGTTATAGGGATCCATGACCACAAATTTCTTCCCTCATTGTAAACATTTCCACGTGATTAAAGCAATCTTGGGGGGGGGCGGCAGGGGCAGGGATCCCTGGCTGCACTTGCAGGGGACTTGGTTCTCAGCACCTACATGGCAGCTGACAATCATCTGTAACTCAAGTTCCAGGAGTCCTGACACCTTCTTGGCACTGCCTTACATACATGCAAAGCACTCAGACACATAAAATAAAAATAAATCAAAAAGAAAAAACAAGCCCTGGGAACATTTTCCCACACGGAGGTTCAAGTCTGTCTTTACATATCTTCCCAGGAGTAAGGATCATTGCTCGGACTCATTTCTGGAGCCCTTACTGTAAGATAAGATCTTAATTTTTCCTTTTTTTATGCCATGATTTTTACGTTAGTGGGATATTTCTTGACTAAACAATTTTCAAGGGTTTCTGATGAGCAGAACTGGTTAAGGAGCATTTTCCATGCATTGTTTTATTTCAATCACACACTCTGTATTTACCATCTTACAAGAGTAACCAACTGTCCAAGATCATACAGCTGGACAGAGGGGGGCATTCAGATCTAGATGGTCAGGCTCTTTGCACTGCACAGACAACCAGTTGCACACTGAGGCTATACAGGGATAGCCATGGTGGGCAGAAGTTTTGAAAGATCACTGAGATCTTTGTACGCAGTTATAAAATACTGCTCTGCTAAGGCTGGTTTGCAAGCTGACTGTTGATTGGCTATTGGCTACCTGGCCTCTGGGAGCAAAAGAAGCTGCAAATCAAATGATGTGCTGAGCAGATTGTTTGGCTGTGGGCTCTCTCTCTTTTTCCCTCTCTCCCTCCTAATCCTCCTCTTTTTCCTTTTCTTCTACTACTTATGACCCTATTGGTTTATGTGTTTAGTCACTGACTAGATTCTCACAGGGGCTCACTCAAAGTCTGACACCATGGCAAATTTTGTGGTCACAGCATCTATCCCGTAGGGATACAGCTCTTCTTCCCTAGAAGTCGGTGACTCTACAACATAGTCCTGTGTCAATGAAATCAGATAACCTGTAATTGTGTTTTATGTGTTAATATTTTATTTAGCCCCAACAGACAGTAATCCTAGAATTGCGATATGATTCTTTGGCCTTCCTGCAACACCCATATCTGTACATTGTTTGATTTATACTTGGGTCACATGAATTATGCTGTCTTACTGAACAACATATGCTATCTGTTCAACACTCAGTTATAAAGATCAAGTGCCTTTTAAAATTAGAACTTTGTTTTCCTTTAGAATGTAGCATAAAAACATATATACACTATGTTAACCATGATCTTAAAAAACTAAATGTTTTAAGCTTGAATATTTTCAGTTGTAAACGTTAGTAGGGCTCAATTCTATAGGATTATTTCAAGGAATAAATAAGTAATGAACATTTATGTACAAAGGCACAGCATTTATCACAATGTCTGACCCGTGGTAAATGTGCAGTTTGCTATTATTATTTTTGTTACAATTATTTTAGTTAGTTGTGAATTAACAGGAGTTGAAGAAAGCTCAGGGGCTGTTTTATCTTTTTGGTACCACCAATGAGAACCATCAATGAAGCAAGCTGCCTCTAGGTATGAGAAGACTTTTGGGCTGCTTGTGTGTGTATACAGTTCTTTGGTCAAGGAATGTAAACAGGTGTTAACATTTGCCTAAGCCAAAATACATCATGATACATATTGTCAACTTTCCTAAAAGTAAGAGATAAAAGCTAAAGGAGGGTCTATTTGTTTATGTATGAACATGCACAATTTTGGGATTATCAGTTTTACAGATTCTCCAGGCCTAGACATTCCCCTATACAGAGAAAGATGAAAAATTAACAGTCAACTAGAGTGTGGCTTTACAAATACAACAGGGGTAAAAGCATCAGCTGAGTTTTAGTTAAGGTGCTTTAGGGTCCAGATGTTAAGTTCAGCTGTCCTGGAGTCCCACTCAGAGTTGATACATGGGTTCTTAGCAAAACAAGATTCTCAGGGTGGGCTGGAAGCAGAGAGCAATGGGGCCAGCATGGAGGGGGCTGTAAAGAAGGTGGAGAAGCCGTTATAACTCAGGGGCTTTCCTTTGCTCTTCCTTCTCCTGCGCTCAGTAACAGACCCTCTCTGCAGGTGACTGTGGTTAGCAGGCATTGATCTGTGTACCAAAGGCAAGACCACAACCGATCAGAGGAAAAGACATGTGATTAAACAGTTCACTGACTACTGGAAACAAAAACCCAAGCCTAGCAGGAGGCACGAGTGGTCTGGCAGACTAGAAAAGCTAAGGTATCAAGGCTCATAAGATCTGATTTGGGGGGTCTCGCTCCCCAACCACATAGGATCCAGCCAGGCAGGTTGTTCCTGGGTCTTAGTGTACACAGCAAACAGACCAGACTCTATCTCCCTGATTTCATAGAGAGGCTCAAGTAGGATCCTAAATATGATGTTTCTATAAATTACACGAATACAAAGTTGAATTATTAGGTGGCTAGAGCAATTCCTTCCTGTAATTGCAAACACATTAGCGAAGGACTTGAGCAAACCCATGAAAGATAGTTGAATTGAATGATGACAGAGAACACAAAAAGAAGTCCCTTAGACAACAAAACAAAACAAAACAAAAACAAAACAAAACCAAGCATGTTACAATATTCTGTACCCTCTAAAAGCCAGCTACTGAACCCCTGCTGAGGTTATATTATGCCCCATAAAAACCAGCACAATCATTATCTTCGCACCACTGGGGGTGACATGGCTCGATTCCATGTTTCGGGTCACATGCTCTGAGTTGCAAGCCATTTCTCCAAGGCAGAGCTGCTAACCTGGCATACACCTGCGTTGCCACGGGGAACCTGGCAGCCAGCACCTGCGGCTGCAGCTGCGAACCGAGCTTCCCTGTTGGCAAACACCAAAAAGCATTTTGTGAGGTTGGCTGCAGGGCCTAGTGCTGAGAGTGATCCTCCTTCCGGTACCCCATAGGCGTAGGTTGGCGGCTGGGAGGGAACATGCTTTTTCCTGTGTCCTTCCATCTGAGAACATGGCTTTGGAGGAGCCTCATTAAATAACACGTTGCTGCCGCAGCACAAGGCAGCAATTGCCGCCCCAGTCTCCTGTTCTCTCATCTGTGGAAGGAGGACAGCTCTGGAGTGAGGCGCCATATTGTGCCCCAGCGCCAAGGGGTCACTGGCTGTTCTGTCGCCTTGCCTCCATGCCTCTGCTGGCAGAGCTGCTCTAAACACACGTTAGCTCCAAACCCAACCTGGACAGCAGAGGTCTTGTGCACAGTGGGGATGGCTGCCCTTCACACACCTGGCTGCAGCAGTGCTGAAGCCCGAGCCCAGGCCAGGCATTCTGGTCTGCTCTTGTTACCTTAAAAGGATGACAAAAGCCATTGGAAATCGACTTTTGCTCTTCCTTCCTATCTTAAGGTAGACATTAGTGTTCCCATTTGAGAGGAGAAAAAAGCCTGAGACTTGTATAGCTCACACATTTTGCCTGAAGTCATAGCTAGTACACACTTGCAGGCAGAAGTAGAAACTAGGCATCAAACTCGAGAGCCTTTGGTCTCTGCAAATTACCTTTTTTGGCCAGGAGAGAATAGGGTATGATTCTCAGCACTTTACTTAAAGCTGATCCTTGGATGCTTTTCCTGAAAATACATCTGGATTTAATTCTGATGCTTGGATTGGGAGAGAGATGCAAATTAGGGTAACATTTCCATGAGACCTCAAACAAACATACCTGATGGAGATTATATATCATTTTGGTACAAGAGTCAGCAGAATCCTTGTGAGCTGTGACCGAAACTGTAAACCTATATATTCAACACTTAAGTGGCTGATAAAGAAATGATCTTGCTCTCTTGTTTGGTTTATGCTACTCAGATCCCAATAAACATTGTCGGAAAAATAAATAATGTCCAGTGTGATCTTGAGCTTTCTCTCTCTCTCTTATCTGTACAAATGGTGGGTTTATGGATTTCTCAAGAATTCATGTGCAACTTCAGGGATCCATTGAGACAATAGGGGTCCTGGCTTTGGTAAGTCAGGAGCTCTGAGAAGCCCCTTGCCCTGCCCTAAAAGACTATGGAAGCATTACCTCTTTCCTGGAGGAGATTCTGAGCAAATACTAATGTGCAGGGCTTTGGAGGCAGATCTCCCAAAGATTCACTTTGCTATGGTCCAACATGGGTGTTTTTCACCTTCATAACAGCCACAAAGCTCATTGGATCATATGGATTAAAAAATATGTCTGGGCCTCAATAAAGAGAAAAATTATGCCACTGATTCAGTGTGATGGGAAATTTGTTCATTTAAAAAAAAAAATTGAAGCCTGGTGTGGTGGCGCACACCTTTAATCCCAGCACTTGAGAGGCAGAGGCAGGCGGATCTTTGTGAATTCAAGGCCAGCCTGGTCTACAGAGTGAGTTCCAGGACAGCTGGGGCTACAGGGAGACCCTGTCTTGAAAAGACCAAAAAAAAAAAAAAAAAAAAAAAGATTTACTTAATTTATGTGTATGAGTCTTCCTACATCTATGTGTGTGTTCCACACTGTGCTGGTGTCCACAGTGGCCAGAAGAGGGCACTGTCTCCCCTAAACCTGGAGTTACAGGTGGCTTTGAGCTGACACATAGATACTAAAAACTGAACCTGTGTCTTCTGCAAGAACAGCAAGTGCTGTTAACAACTAAGTCATTTTTTCAGTACCCCCAAACTCCCATTTTTGATTGTTATCAAGTATAGATACCTCCAGATTCAATGAAATCGAATCCTAAGGATGGTAGGAAAATAGGAAAAATATTCACAATTACGTAGTGTTTGAAAAGCTTAGATGGGAATGATGAAGACATTGCATCTTGGTACAAAGCATTTCTATTTAGGAGGTGGGGCTTAGTGGGAGTGCTGAGGTCACTGGAGATGTACCCTTGAGACGGTTTGTGGGAGACCAGTCTCTCTTTTTTTTTTTCTCCTTTGCATTCTGATTCACAAGGTGAGCACATTTATTTGCCATGGTGATGTGTTGCCACCATGATGTGCTGCCCTCCTCAGAGACCCAAAGTTACAAAGCCACAGGATCTTGGATGGAACCTCTAGAGTTATGATCCCAAACCAACATATTCTTTTATAATTGAATTTTCTCACATATTTCATTGTAGTGATGATAAGTTCATGAACACATCAGGCTAAAAATGAAGTCACTTAGGGTGGACCCCAATCTAATATCATCACCATCTTTATGAAGTAGAGAGATTTGAGGAGAGAGATATACAGGAATAAGACCACACAAAATGAGGACAGTCTTCTCTGCTGAGGAATGATAGAGACCATTAGACACAGGCAAGAAATGTGGAATAGTCTCTAAACAAGGAACAAGCCCTGCAGAGACCTTCATCTATGACTTCCTGTCTCTAGAACTGGGCCACAATACATGCTTGTTGATTGAGGCCACCAACTCATGGTAGGTTTTTAAGAAACCCTCCACTCTCAGCTATCATCTCACTCCCACAAGACTGGCTAAGATCAAGAACACAAAAGACATCCAGCATATATATAAACTACTTAAAAAACAAAGAAGAAAACAAATGACCTACTCAAAAGATGGAGTAAAGAGCTGAACAGAGACTTCACCAGTGAGGAATTAAAGATGGCTGAGAAATATCTTAAAAGGTGTTCAACATCATTAATAATTAAGGAAATGCAAATTAAAACCACTCTCAGATATCATCCCACTCTGATATGACTGGCTAAGATCAAGAAAATAAAAGATACCAAATGCTGGAGAGGTTGTAGGGAAAGGGGAACACTCATCCACTGCTGGTGGTAATATAAACTTGTACAACCATTATGGAAAGCAGTGTGGAGAACCCTTAAAAGACTCAAAATGAGCCTACCACCTGACCCAGTCATACCATTCCTGGGTATATACCCAAAAGACTCATCCTACCACAAAGATACATGCACATCCATGTTTATTGCAGCTCTCTTCACATTATCGAAGAGCTGGAACCAACCCAAATTCCCCTCAACTGATGAGTGGATGACAAAAATGTGGTACATCTACACAGTGGAGTACTACTCAGTGGTAAAGAAAGATGACATCATGAACTTTGCAGGTAAATGGATGGAACTTGAAGCCATTATGCTAAGTGAAGTAACACAGTCCCAGAAAAACAAGTGGCAAATGGTCTCCCTCATTTGTGGATGCTAACAGCAAATCCCCAGGCGAAAGGCAAGCTGAACATTATTGTTATATTTCTGTTTATCTGAAAGCAGCTATGTTGTTACAATGTAAATCTCTTAACCCGGGCTCTAGAATTGATCCACCACTTACTTTCAGACTCTGTAATTACTTTATATGAGTGGAAAGTATGTATTAATACTTTAGAGTAATATAAAATTAAAGGAGGAAAATGTGAATTCCTAAACATAAAAAAAGACAGAGTGAAAGATGCAGGGCATTTATGGCAGAGTGCATGATCTGGGGTGGGATGGGGGGGAAGGGAAAGGGGAATATGTCTAAACTGAACTGAGAAATGATGTCTGAAATACACAAAACATCAATAAAAGCATTATTTCAAAAAAGAAATGAATGCATGTGCAGGGACTCTGAACAAATTTATAATAAAAAATAAGAGTCAGTTAATAGACTGTATATTAAGTAGGGATATTGAACCAAATGAGAAATATGATGAATCAAGTATTTTAAAATATTTTTTAAGTTTTATTTATTTTGTATGTGTATGAATGTACTGTCTGCATGTAGGTCTGTGCACCCGTGTTGTGCAATGCCGTGGAGGTAAGAAGAGAGCTTCAGATTCCCCTGGAACTGGAGTTAAAGACGGTTCTCAGCTGCCATGTTGGTGCTGGGGATCAAACCCGGGTCCTCTGCAAGAGCAGTCAGCGCTCTTAACCACTAGGCCATCTCTCCAGCCCCGAATCAAGTTTTTAAGACCTCAAAAGAAGGGAAGGCTCCACCTAGATCTTCAGCATCTTCTAAAGTTCATCTCTGGACATGGTCAGCTTGGAAGAGGCTTTTCATTCAGTTCCTTCCAACCATGGGTAGTAGAGCATTAGTTTCTATTGAAGTCTCCTCTTCTACCTAAAGTCCTCAAGTAAGATTCAGTGAGTTCCTTCTAGAGTCTGGTCTGGATGGCCTAGAAATTCCTTGTCAAGTTTCAGCAGTTGACCCTCTGAGACATCAAACCAAACCAGGATCACCTTCCAGTTAGAGGCATAATTTTCTGCTCAGCGTTCCCATCAGGATAACCACTATTACACCTCATTTCACTTACAGTGAATGGTCTGAAAAGCAACTTAATTTGGGGAACTTTTAAGAGTTAACTACCAAGACTGTTATTAATAAATTTCATTGGACCATGATGTAACTAATTAGTAAACTAAGGTTGTATATTGTCACTGTAACGGTTTTTTCTTGGGTAGTGATGATGGCTCTTGTCTCTCTTGTCACAATACTGGTTTTATTTTTTCCATAAGAATTGATGGCAAAACCCTCATAGCACTTTGCAGATTACTGAGATTCTTGTATTTATTTATAAAAAGACTGCAACCCATGAAATTCCTTTGTTGCACAGCAGCTACAGAATTCGTATGCTCCCTAGCTATGATGATGGTGAAGCTTATCAAGTTCACTCTCATTGCCAATTAATGGTGTTTTAAAAATAATACTGTGAGTAAACTGAAGATAGAACACCATCCTCTAATCCCAGCAGAAAAGTCAAGGGATTGGCCCTTCCGCTTCAGAGACTCTAGCAGCAGAGAGAAATAGGCTCTCACCCTTGAGTGAAGTCTATGATTTTACTACGTGGGCATGCAAAGACATTTATTACAAGCTAGGTGTAATCCATTCTCCTGCTTTCTCCCAGGTAAGCCAACCAGAAGGTCCTTTACGGTTTAAAAAATCTTTGATCCTCTAGCAGGCAACTCGCCATACAACAGGAAGTGAAGACAAAAGCGCGGAACACGAAGATGTTGGGGGCATTGTGCACGTTTCACCAGAGAGGATACACCAGGCCCAGGGTAGAGTCAAGACAGTCTTCTCAGGAAACATTGGTATATAAAAGATGAGTTCATGATGCCAAGGGCAATAACTATTTGGAGTACTTTTGTTTTCATGATGGATGGAAGAAAGCCACAGAAGTCAACCTCTAAACTAAATTTTGCACAAAGAGGGCAGGAATGTACATGATTATTTTGCCAAAGCTATTTCCATGTCTGTCACAGGCTTCCTTGATTTTCACAAGGTGACGCTTGTTTTGTTGCAGGAGTTCTCTACTTAGTTCTCAGCATTTTGATAATTCATTTTATGGAGATGGAATATGCAGGTATTATTTTGTGTCTTGTAGGATGCTTACTTGCATTCCTGGTGTCTATTCCCTGCAATACCTGACACTCCAACCTGTCTCAGCATTGCTCAATTCTCAAGGTGAGGTAAAAATCACACTGAGAAGAGAACCAGGGCCCTAGCAGGATGTACTACCTTGCTAAAGGACCATGCACAACGAATCATAAGGAAGACACTCTTACTGAGATTTAAAATAGAGCCAACACATTAGACTTCTATCTCCAACAACTATCTGGGCCCCTATGCAACCTTGCAAGGATTCAAGGAAAACAGCTTGCAGCTTTTGACCTTTCACGTCAACACTATCTTTCCAGTATCTACTGTGCAAAGGGAGGTTGGGTCTTGTGTTGGATTCATGTAGAGATAATTTAACTAAGGACACACAGGAGGTCTAGTCACTTCTTTACATGTTTGCAGAGGGAAGCACTTCCTGTCAGGCTACACTCAGAAGACATTGCCACGAGGCTGCTTCACAATGGTGCTGCACACTCCAGCTGACAGTTAATCATGGCCCTTGAATAAAACAAAAGCCTACTGAGTGTGTCTGAACTTGCATGCATAAATGATTCATCATGTAAAGTAAGTTACTCATGCCCAAAATACTGCCATTGTTTAAATATTGCTTCATGTTTGGAACCATAAGAACCAGACAGTGGGCCAGGCAGCTAAGTCAGCCCTAGACGCTGGCACAGTCATGGAATAAGGAAATGCAAACTACACGGATTCATTATATTGTGTACAGGTAAAGATGATGTTTTGAAAGTTACCTGTAGGTTTGGGAGTATAGCCTCTATATTTTGAAAATAAAAAGATTTCCCTGTAAACCTGGAGAGTTTTTGTAAGAAATTATACAAAAGTCTCTGGAAGTAAATCAGAAAATATTTCAAAATAATTCTGAGCAACAGCAGCTGGGTGGCAGGTGATGTACTAAGACAGGAACCTATTTACTTGATTAGGGGACTAATCTAATCATTCAGTACCATAGCTGATATGTTCCCAAAGTACTTGCTCCTTACCCATGATCCCAACATCACAAACCCTTAAATGCCAATCCCCAAGGGAACAGTGAATGAAAGTTTAGGGAGCCCATTCTTCCAATTTCCAGCCAACTTTCCACCAGACTCCCTTAAAGCTGACCCCAAAAAGGTAAAAAAAACTAACAGTCTTCCATCTAAATTAGAGAAACTCAGTAACATCTTGCTAGGTAAGCACACTGCTGAGGTCTCTGAGTGCTTTAGAGAAGCACCACAAGATGCCACAAAAACTGGAGGCTTCCAGTTTTTGGAAGACCCCCAAAGCAACAGGGGACTTAAGAGCATCACCCTTGCAAAACACAAAGAGAATTCAAAACCTAATTGTACAAGAAAGTGGACATGGAGGGAGAGATGCAAGAAAGGCACAATGAAGGAAAGAGCTGTTTTATTCATTTCTGGCCATCATTTATGCCACAGAATTTCAATCAACTGCAAATGAAGATCAGTGTGGAGGTAAGTACCAAATTCCAGAAACCAGGCCCTGCTTTCAAACAGGATCATGTGCTTCAGGAGGAATGCAGTGTGCTCGGCCTTGTTTATTACATGGTAAAGGATTCAAAAATGAAAGGATACATGGAGGTAAAGGAAAAGAAAATTCCCCAAAGAGGGGGCAGCAAGGAATAGATGTTACTAGAGGGAGGTCAGGAAGGGTGGGGGTGTTGGGTTAGGAAGAGAGGAGGGGGATCCAAATGGGAGTATGATGGGAGGTGAGGGAGGTCAGGAGAGGGAAGGGGAGGGTGATGGGGGTTCTGGGGCTGGGGAGGGAGGAGGGGTTGGTAAAGGAAGAAGAAAGAATAGAGATGATTAGAACTTGAAAGGCTAGGAAACCCAGAGTGTAATGTGATGCCCTGATAACCCATGAGAAATTCACATACACTGTCTGAACATTAGTGAATGGGTTGTGTAACCTGGTGGCTGTGTTGGCAGGGAACACAGTGCAAAGCAGAGGAGACCTCCCTTTCAATGGTTGGTGAGAATGAACTAAGTGACTCTCCAAACAAAGCAGGCTTTCTCCAAAGCTCATGATTATCTACTGGAAATAGAAAATAAGACCCTACTATTCAGAACAGGACAGGTTTCAGAGGCACGACTTCGGTTAACGGAACAGGAACTGACCTGGAACCTTTCTATCTGAAGTTAAGCACTCATAGTGCTAGACAATGGGCACATTGCTATATGAGAAAAGTAATCAGTGGTACAACCCAGTGCCGAACTCCAACAACCATGATGAGAGCTGCCCAGCAAACTACCTCTATTGGTGCAGTGGAGGCACTGTTGTCTGGGAGATGGTCAACAGCTATCTAATTGGCCTTGGAACCCTCTCAATGGGAGTGAACTCTTGAGAGCCACTATAAACTCAGCCAATGCACAGAGTTGAGAGGACAGAGAGCCTAGAGAAAAGCCTGTCAGGGTCATAACTCTAGAGAAATGAAATTTCTTACAATGCACTAACTATGGAATCTTATATTTCCAGACAACCATATTGTATGCCACTCATAAAAAGCTACTCTATGCAAAAGATGGAGGCCACAGCAGAATCTGACAACTGGTTGGACACAGAATATAGACGTCTGAAAAATCCCCATTCCTAGGAGACCCATCTGCAATAGAACCTCTACACACAGAATGAGGGGCAGAGTGGAAATGAGTCCACCCCTCGAATCTCACCAGTAATGATTCTGTACACAAGAGAGTGTGATGCAAACAGAAAGCCACAACTAGTCAACCTCCAAAGAATGGGAGTCTCCAGAGTGTGTATCCCTGGATGGGACCCTTATATTAAACCTCACTTACCCATGGCTTAGGGATCCTTACAGAAGAGGGGTTGGAAAGATTGTAAGAGCCTGGGCTGGTGCATAAATGTAGAGAAGCAGTGACTTACATTCAAATGTAAGCTTTCACAATTAAACCTGTGGCAATGTAGGCATCAGACAAGGGACCCATGCCAACTGGGACAAGGTCTCAAAGTAGAGCAAGAGAAATGGGTGGGGGACTGACCCTGGACTGAGAAGTGTGTCTGAAAACAATTGGGTGAGGAAGAGTATGCCTCACCTAGGATTCCTAGATATGCTGGCTAGACTATAGCGGATCTATTTGCACAGAAGGACGTCTAGGTTTGGGAGCTTGACTGGATGAGGCTTAGCTTGGAAGTTGTAATGCATGAGCTCTGCTGGTGGCTGGGGCATTGGGGGGATGGGCTTTGCTTGGGAACTACTGTATGTGTTGTGTAAGTGCTCAGTAAAAATGTAATCTGATGAGAAAAAGAGCAGGGAGGGAGAGGAAGGGAGGAAAGGAGAGAGAGAGAGAGAAAGAGAGAGAGAGAGACCTCCATCTCTTTCTCTGTTTAGATCTCAGACCTGAAAGGTGAAATCCTAGAGTGAATTTTTTTTTTTTTTTAATATTCTGGTTTGGGCCTTTTATCATTATGGGTACAAAGTGGAGAGGGATGAATGGGGGGTGAGCAGCCCGGGAGCTAAACAGTGTAGACAGGGATTCTCTTTACTTTTCAGAAATAAAGCAATATATAGCAGCAAATATTGGGAGAGCTTTTCAGACTTGTGTACTCTGAGGTAGTTTTAGGTGGGCTACTGATATTACTAAACTTTTGGTGAAGGAACTTTCAATAATGCACACAATCTGGAACTGAAACAGGAGAGTTCTCTCTAATTCTGGACTTCATTAAATTTCAGACAAATTTCCTGAGGACCCTTTACAAATGCATAGGTAGCATTTGCTGAAAGAGCATAGACTTAGGAGTCCGAGGTCTTATTTATGTTTTCCTGTTGTCTTATCTGGGGAGTGTTACCTGGCTGTGCTAAGCTTCAGTTTTCCTAACTGCATAAAACCAATAGAAATATCTTCATTGCAGAGGTTATAAGGGGCTCAAAAAAAAAAAAACCCCCACATTTGTAATGCCCAGAAAACAAGGTACAAGAGAGGTGAGAGCTCTTTTCTGCTGCAAATTCCCTCGGAGAATGGCAGGATCAGCAGATATAGAGTTGCAAAAGTAACAGAAGTACCTCTGCCCAGTCTTTCCCTCAAAGAAAAATCTCTTCTATAAATTCTCTGACTTTCTGGAAATCTGAATTCTGTTGAGACACAAGTGGCGCTTAGCAACTCACCAACTCCTCTGGTTCCCACCCCCCCCCCCATGTGAACAGCTTTCCTTGCAGGAGAACTTTTCTGTGAGTCTCCCTTCACCTCTCTTCTCACTGCGGTGGAAGACTTCAATAAAAACAACTACTCGTCAGGAATTTATTGCATAGCAAGTACTAACCAAAGAGATTTTCAGGTTTTAGGGATTTTAATAATCACAACACATACTACCTTACATTACAGACAGAGAAAGCCTATCTCTTTGTGTGAATATAATTGAACAAAAAGTTTTAACAGGTGGAGGAGCTGAAAATTGAACCCATATTGGTCTGACCTTTAGTTCATGTTATGATTCCAGGACACACCATGGTAAGTGGCAGCTCAAACAGGGAGGGCATAAAGGTGTTTCAAGGGCATACAGCGAATGGACATTGAAGGGATGAAGGAACGCTTTTGCACACCAAGGAAGCGTCCTTCCCGTGGAACAGTGGACCTCTGCTGCTGCAGTCTCCATTTGCTGTCCTATTTCATTACCCTCTGGCCTCACTGTTTGTTGCCCAGGCTGTTTTTATGTCTCACTATTGCTTTGACATAGATAAAAATCTAAGCACATTCTCCTAGTGTAAAGCTTCCTACACGCATGCGCGTGCGCATGTGTGTGTGTGTGTGTGTGTGTGTGTGTGTGTGTGTTATGTGGTGTGCTCTTTTCCTGTGGTGTATTGATTTAAACTTATATTTTTGGCAACATTTTAGTTACTATGTAAAGTCTTAGTGATATTATGCCTTTATAACCACTCTAAATTTTTTATTTCTTTTTTCTTCCTTCAATGAGAAAATTATAGCATGAAAAGCTGTGGACTTCTGAGTGGTTTCTTTATCTTATCTAAAATGTGTACATTTTTAATTTGAAAGTTTTTAATATTTTATTTATTATTTTTATTTTATGTTTATGAGTGTATTGCCTGAATGTACATAAGTGCACTCATGTCCTACAATGTTCACAGAGGTCAGATAGGGCATCAGATCCCCTGGAGCTAGAGTTTTGAATGGTTGTTAGCCACCATGTGGATGCTGGGAACTAGACACAGGTCCTCTGCAAGAGCAGTCAGTGCTCTTAAGCAGTGAGCCATCTCTCCAGCCCCTTGAAAATAGGTTTTTTTTTTTTTTTTAAGATTTAGATGGATACATTTTTAAATAATGTAGGAGGAAGGGAAAATTTTATACAGTCTAACTGGGGTCTCCAGTCTCTATTCCGCTACCCCGATTCCAAGCTGGGGTGTGTTCAGAGGCTCTTGGGCAGTATGTGAGATCCTGAGATTCTGCAGTCTCACTGCGGATCCTGGTTTGCTAGTGACTTTTTCTTAACCAGGACCCCTGCTTTTATGAATGTGTCCCTGGCTTATTACTTGACAGTCAGTAACTGTCGTTTATGTGTCCAAGTTCACATGTCTCTTTGGGTCCTCAATAACTAAGGCCAGCCTCCTGTTTCATCCTAAGCTGGAAATGGGTGCTTTGGCTCAGAAGGCTGGCTTCAGCACTGGCACACCAATCAGAATCAGACCCCTTTATGTCTTGCTTAAATGTGTTCTGTGACCATTTGCTGGCCTTCATGCTAGCTGAGAACTTGGACTGTAGCACTGCTAAGAGACGTAGGCAGATCAGCCATGTAATTTAGCATCGTAATGTGGAGGCAAGAATACCAGCGACTTTAATCTCTAACTAGAAAGAGAATGTCTAACTAGCTTTCTGTGCTTTGTTTATTCTCCTCTTGGTTAAACATCTTAATTTGGTTGTCTTTAATTTTACTTTGATCAGCTACAAGTTTTCTTAGACTGTACACTACTAGTGGTGGGGCATAACTATTATCTTATTAGTTTCATCATCAATTATCCTGCATTACATGATGCAGAATTATGTTCTAAAAATATTCTGAAGCTGAACATACATAGACAAATAGAATCAACCAGTATGAAATGGATTAACCAGGTCAGTTACTTTCAGCAATGCTAGCTAATAACCATTATTTTCTCTTTTATTTTTTATTTTATTGTTTTATTTATTTCTGTATGTGTATCAATGCACTGTCTGCATGCAGGTCTGTGCACCCGTGTCGTGCAATGCCGCAGAGGTCAGAAGAGGGTCTCGGATTCCCCTGGAGCTGGAGTTCTCCTGGAATTGGAGTTTCAGACGGCTCTTGGCCGCCATGTGGGTGCTGGGAATCGAACCCGGGTCCTCTGCAAGAGCAGTTGGTGCTCCCAACTGCTAGAGTCATGGGGGGGGGTCACCATAAGTTAGACACGAGGCTGTTTTAACTTACTGTCTCATTGTGGATGTAGAAAAGCTTCCAGTTCCTGATCCACTAATATCAGATAAAATAGTATTAGATATACACATACGGCACATGCCCTGAGTTTCTTTTCAGGTTTTTACTTAGTAGATAATGTTAAGATTAGAAACTTGTCACCTTCCCTTTCACTCGCACTGCATAATACATAAAATCCTAAGGGCCAAGAAAGAATAATTTAAATTTCTTTTGTACCTTTCAAACATCATTTGTTTTTGTTTTTGCTTTCTTTTGTTTTCTGTTTTTATGAGACAGGGTCTCTCTGTAGCTCCAGCTTGCCTGGACATCATGTAGACAACGCTGACCTCATCTCACAGAGATCTGCCTGCTTCTGCCTTCCAAGCGCTGGCACGGAAGGCCTATCACACACGCCTGGATCAACGTGTCATTCTAACATTGACTTCTGAATGCTTTTAAATTTCTTTAAATTCCAACAAATCAGGATTTATTTGTGTGAGTGAGTGTGTGTGTGTGTGTGTGTGTGTGTGCATGCACACTTCCCATAGTGTGGTGATTTAGTCACATGAAGTTTTTCTTTTTAGCTTAGGTCAGTTCCTATCGATCCAAAACAGAGTATTTTTGAAGGAGTAGACTCCTTCAAAGTCTGACTGTGGAGACCTGTTTATCACCCATAATATTATTAGGAGACCATTTACAGCTATATATGTACAAGTCATGAGACTCTGTGACACACAGCTGAACAGAGAACACAAAAACGGCAATGGCTTGTACAAGCTTGAAGAGCGGGCACTGCTTCTCAGAGAAATGTGGCCTTCATTGAAGATAGGAAGAAGTTTACAATTAGTAATCGTTTATTGCACAAACATCGGAGGATTCCACCTGGACATACATAAAGTGGACGGTCACAGCGGAAAACGTTAGTAGCTTGAGTTCAGCCAGCTTTCAGAAAAGCTCTTGTAGCTTTTTTCCTCATCCAGCCAATCAAACTTGACAAGTCAGAATGACAGAATTACAAGTGCTTTCTGTTAGTTATTTTCGAACCACTTCTCTTAAACCATCAACAAATATTATTGTTTATGGAGTTCCAGTACTATAGGTGGGTCTGCTATAAGCCAATATTCTTGCAGATTTATTTCCTTGTTTCCAACTTTCCCCAGAAGCCTTGCTGATGCTTAACTTTAGACTGTGAAACAGCCCAGAGAAGAGGGCAGGAAGCATGTTGGTGGGTGAGTGTATTTCTCTAGCACCTTCACACAGAGGCCTGGAGAGCTATCTATGGATTTAGCTGTATATGGGAAGGAGCGGCAGTCGTTTAGATCAGTGTGGAAGCTGTGAATACAGTCAATATGTCTACTGAGTGGTACATATGTTTGACTAGAAACAGACACATGGATTTATGCGTATATAATTTCATTCTGGGTAGGGCAAGTGAATTCTCTAGGGTCTTTTATGTTCACTCAACCCTGACGAGAAAAGCTCTATAACTGGCCAAAGGTAGGGGAAAGGTAGCTTAGAGTAATCACAGTGTAAGAGAAGTTCTTTAAGGAAGAACTGCCCCTGAATGGTGAAACTACAGCAATATAGCCTGGACACTCATCTGATCAACTTGATTGAACATACAAGCCCCCCCTTAGCTGGATGGTGGGACCCATGGACTGTGTGGGTTTGGGTACAACTGCTTGCAAACTGGTTTTACATGAAGGATGCTTGTACTCATAAATTATTACTTATTGTTAAAAAGTGAAAAAAAAATAAAAAGTAATTAAAAAAAAAAGGAAGAACTGCTCCATAACTGTTCTACTGTCATAGTCATGTGTTTTCTGTGCACGTCCATCTGACACAGCTGGAAACGCCACAGTCCAGGGGTGACTTAGCTTTGGGTTTCCCATTCCCTCCGCCACTGAATTTCTATTACTCTCTTACCACACAGTTCATGTGACACTAGCTTGGCTTTTGATAAGCCCCAAAGAACTCTAAGGATTGCAATCTCCCTTCCCTTTAAGTAGTGCAGGGGCTGCTAAACGGCCTCTCACTGCCTTTTGCATGTGGTGCTAATTAACATGATCCAAGTTACAATATGTGCTAAAGATTCCAGTTTTGTTACTTATTTAATGAGCTTTGTGGGATTTGAACATGAGGCTCAAAGTAGCAGGGGAAACCTCATAATTAGTTTCAATTACAAGAAGTTCCTACGCATTAAGACTACTTGATGAACTGCAGAGGGAAAGAACTACCAACCAGATACAAATCACTAATTTTGTTTCATTTATTATTATACTTATTTTCTTCCTAATTAGTACTGATTGGCTTATGATCCTAATTAATGCAAAGGAATTTGGAATGGTATACAATGGTATGGCTTAGAAGATGCCAGCATGTACAACTGCTAAATTATTGCTAATTGTTATTTACATGGGGCCTGGAAGACTAAGTAATGCAATGCCTAATTAGCATTAAAGATATGGTATCCATTTCCAATTTACACTAATGAAATAGAGATCAAATCGTTAGTTCAAAAAAAATCCAATCTTTAGATCCCAAGAATCACATTATTGTACAGTGACCTCCACCTAAAGGGAAACGGTTTGCTATTGTCTTCAATTGCCTCTTGCCTGGTTTTGGCTATAACTTTAAAAAAAGTTAAACAGGAATACTCAGCATCATGCTGGCAATAGGCTTCAGTACTTAAGGATTACAGCTGAGAGCCAACTGGCAAATAGGCCAAGCATAAGGCGTGGGGTTGTTCCAAAGCTGGCAGGTGTGTGCTTGCTGCAGAGTGGGGTCTTGAGACGGCAGGTTTCTGCCAATGACTGAGCCCATCCTGACATCTTGGTGCCCATGAGTAACCTTATACAGTCACAAATACCAACTCTGAAGAGTGAGAGGATCAGTTGCCAGTATAGGTGTAGATGATTCTAGCCTTATGGGGGTACCTTGACAGAACAAGAAAGAGATGGTCCTGGAATGAGGATCATTAAACTTCAACTCTGAATGGTCCTCATCTATCCTGATCATACCACTTTCCCATGCTAAGTACTGCTGTGGTCAAATAACCTGGAAAGACAACCAAAGAGAATGAAGGATTTATTCCATGATAGAACATGTCAGAGCATAGCACTTCATTTCTCAGTATCCGGAAAGGAGAGAGAGACAGAGAGAGAGAGAGAGAGAGAGAGAGAGAGAGAGAGAGAGAGAGAGAGAGAGACTGAGACTCACATCTATACCTTTGGCTGGACAGGAATGCACAGAGATCTGCCTGCCTCTGCCACCACCTGAGGGCTGTATTAAAGGTGAGCGCAATCATGCCTGGTTCAGTCAGTCTCTTTTCATAATCCCCTTTCTTTGCCACTGTCTTAATCCAATCTCAGGTGGAAAAGAAAAAGAATGGGGAGGGGAATGGAAGGGGAGGGAAGGGGAGGAGAGAGGCCAAGAGGGACGTGGGCAGCCAGAAGACCTGTCTGACTTTATGCTACAAGAGTCTCTTTACCTGTCAGAAGAGGAAGCGGCCTCTGTCCCTCCCCCAATACTGCCTATGGGTCAAATACTTTCACCTGTGAGAATTCTTCAGCATCACACACAGATACAAACAGATATGATTCTTAGACTTTAGCCACATCATCTTCAATGAACAGAGCTATTTAGTGGATGTTTCCCTTGTTCACTGGAATGCTGACAGGCACACACTGCAGTAGTGACTCTCTATAATATTATTTTACCTCTCTCTCTCTCTCTTTCTCTCTCTCTCTCTCTCTCTCTCTCTCTCTCTCTCTCTCTCTCTCTCTCTCTGTGTGTGTGTGTGTGTGTGAGATGCAAATATGTGCAGATCAGAGGACAACTTGAAGGAGTCTATTCTCTCTTTCCAGCATATGGGTTTTGGGGATTGAACTCGTCTTCAGACTTGGGTTGGCAGAAAGTGCCTTTACCAGCAAAACCATCTTGGTGGCTTCTAGGTGCACCTCCTAAAGGCAGAGGTGCCCTGATGAAACCAAAGAAAGACATTAGCTTCCCCAAAGGCCCCCCGCCCCTGAACTCAAGGTGGGTTCTTCTTTAGCAGGAGTTCTGAGCACCTTGGCCACTGAGAACCTGCTTTACCCATGCATGGCCAAGGTTAGCAGGCTTGAGTTTTTATAATTCTCTAACATTCCTTTGTAGAGATTTTCCATGCTTAACTTTCCAAGATAAACATTGCTCCTGACTGTTAGGCTTTATTTAAACATGCCATTCTCTGCAGCCTAATAAGCATTTAGTATTTTTAGAACATGAGAGGAAAAGTAACAAGAATAGTAGCTACTTGATATGTGACATTAACATAAGCCCTATGTTGAGTTTAAGGTGTGGTCTCATTCAAATTTTACTAAGGGCCTATTGGGTTTTGATTTATCAAATTTATTAAAGGTATTTCCTTATAAATTTCAGTTCAGGGGCTGGAGAGACATCCTAGTGGTTAAGAGCGCCGACTGCTCTTGCAGGGGACCTGGGTTCGATCCCCAGCACCCACATGGTGGCTGAGAACCATCTGTAACTCCAATTCCGGGAGAACTCCAGTTCCAGGGGAATATAAGACCCTCTTCTGACCTCCATGGCATTGCATGACATGGGTGCACAAACCTACATGCAGACAGTGCATTCATACACATACAAAAAAAATTTCAGTTCAAACCATTTGACAAAGTTACATGTCACACACACAGCTACACACAGTCTTTCAAGGTCATAAAATATTAAGTAGTGTGTGTAAACATTTTCAAAAAGAAAAAAGTGATGAGATATTCATAGTAATTTCATGAGTTATACTGTATTAGTAAATAAAAGTCACACCAAGAAAAGTTATTTCTATGTGTTTTAAAGTTATAAGACATCCACAACTGGTCACACACAGAGAATTTATGTCTGAGAGATGTCTAGCCCTAAGTGAGACAGATATTTACAATGGAACCTCTATACCTAAGGCTAATGGAACACAGTGGAACAGGGGGTAGAGGGAATACTAATCCATCCCTCAGCTCCCACAAGTGAAGCTTCCTCATACAACAGAGTGCTATACACCCAGAAGGCCACAACTGGTCAAGGTGTAGAGAATAGTAGTCTGCAGAGGGTGGTTCCCTGGACAGGACTCCTATATTAACCTAATCTAGCCAGGAATCAGGGACCAATGCAGAAGAGGGGACAGAAAGATTTTGAAAGTCATGGTGACATGGTCGGTACATGAACAAAAAAGAAGCTTTCCAGCCTCTGGGAATTTGCTCATATGAACTTGCAGTAATGCTGATAGCATTCCCAGCACCATGGTGACTGGTTAGACAAATGCAAGCATAGGGCTAGGAAAATAGGCAGCAGGGCCCAATCTTAGCTGAGGAACAATTGGCAACTGATAACTGTGGGGTGAAGGAGAGTAGATCTTCTTTAAGGGGTGACTCTGGAAAGGCATACTAGATTCCAGTGGATGAACGTGCATCAAGGGACATCTGGGTACAAATGCTTATCCAGATAGGCTTAACATACATGACAGAATGCATATGAAAGGGTCTGGGGTGTAAAGGTGGGGGAGGGGTCTAAATTTGATTAAGATCTCTTATATGAAATGCACAAAACTCAATAAAATATACAAAAATGAAATTTAAAGACATACCATACAAATAAGATATGTGTATATTGTATGTGTATAGTCCATCTAAACCTAAAACATAAGTAGCCTGTATTATATATGTAATTGCATGCATTGTGTATACCGTGCCTGTCCGTTTAAAGGATGTATTCTTGAAGAGAGCTGCACTTGGCTGACTTGGGTCTTCATGGCATGAGTTTCCAAAGTCTCGCTATGCTTTACCTCCTGCTTTTGGACAATCTGCAGTCCCTCCCATTGCTCCAGGGCCAGACTTCCCTGCTGGCTAGTAGGGGTCCAGACCTATCCAGACTGCTTGAGAGTGCCTGACTCTGCCACTCGGGTGAGCTTGCCAAGCTGCTCCCTGCCCATGCCCCTGCTTTGGGACCATCAACAGTTCCTCCCACTGCTCCGGGGCTTAGGCTGCCCAGCACTTCCGTCTCCCATCTCCTGTCCTTGGACCTTGGCACTAGCCATCTGAAGGGCTTCTGGAGTACCCCTAACTAGCCAGGGCTTCACTCTCCTGGAGAAAGTAGCCTGACTGCAGCCATCTTGTTCCTCTAATATAAAATCTAAAGAGAGAACCTGAAGCCTAGACCAAGCACCTTTTCATACCCAACCAGAAAACAACCAAGGCACATCAATAATACAAACAGAATCAGATTTCAACTCAACAAAGGAAAGCTTGAGTTTCATACCAGCTTCACAAGCAATGGAAGAAATCCACATGCCAAAACAACAACAAAACAATAGTAACATGAAAAACCAAAAGAATATGTTCCCACCAAACACCATCAGTCCTGTAGAAGAGTTCTACAGTGGGAAACCCCAAGAGATAACCTAGGATACGGAATTTAAAACAACCATCATAAACATGATCAAAGAATTCAATTAATTGAAAGAACACACAAATAAACAACTCAAAGACTCAGAGAAAATAGAGACAAACTTCTGACTGAATACACAAAAGAGATAGAAATATAAGAAAATTTAGGCTCAAATGAAGAAGGAAGTAAAAAACTCAATAATCCACTTTGAAACAATAAAAGAAAGCCTCACCAACACAATGAATGAAATGGAAAACAGAATATTAAGATTGGATGATATGGTAGAAGAATTGGACTACTTGAGCAAACATGGAGCAAATCTGAAAATTAAAAAAGAAACAGGAATTCTATTATAGAGTTCCACAACTGGTCACACACAGAGATTGTCTGTGAAATGTCCAACCTACAATGGAACTTCTAAACTGAAGGCTCAGGAAACATGGTGGAACAAGGGGTAGAAAGAATAGTAATGCATCTCTCAACTCTCAACAAAGCTCCCTCATGCAACAGAAGGGAATGAACACAAAAGGCCACAAATGGCCAAAGCATAGAGAATAATAGTCTGAAGAGTGTCAGTCCTTGGACAGGCCTTCTATATTAACCACCCACCCAGGGCTCAGAGAACATTGCAGAAGAGGGAGCAGAAAGATTCTAAGAGCTGGGGGAGGAGGTGCATGACCACATGGAAACGGTCTTATTATGGGCTCCTGATATCTCGTTCATATGGACCTACAGCAACAGAGTCAGCACGCAAAGACCCATGCAAACTAAGCAGGCAGAACGCCAGCCTAGAACTGGAGAAATGGTCAGCAGCACCAGTCTTAGCTGAGTGAGGGTGAATTGCTCTTCTTTAAGGGAGTGACTCTAGATAGGCTGACCAACCCCAGTGGATGAACTTGCACTGAGAGATGTCCGGGTATAAAAACATGACTTGATCGGTTTTAACATAAATGACAAAAATGCAGGAAATCCAGTGAGGAGTGGCGATGGAGGGTGCAGATAGGGGAGGTGTTATAAAGGTGATTAAGATGTTGTTTATAACCGGATGTGGTGGCGCACACCTTTAATCCTAGAACTTGGGAGGCACAGGCAGGTGGATCTCTGTGAGTTCAAGGATAGCCTGGTCTACAGAGTGAGTTCCAGGCCAGCTGGGGCTGTAGGGAGACCCTGTCTCGAAAAGACCAAAAAGAAAAAAAAAAAAGATATTGTTTATAAAATAGACAATTCAATAAAAATATACAAAAATCTATACTCATTTTAAAAAGAAGTAATTCTTCATATATCCATTTACAAAATGTCAATAACATGGTTGCTTCTCTATTATCACTAGCTTATGATAAAGGATATTTTGAATAACTTTATCGCTCTCATGTATGTTAATCTTATTCCTTACCTGGTGCCTTGGATAAAACTGAAAAGTTCCCTTTTCTTGCAGTAGAGATGTCCTCCACTTAAAAGTAACTTAAGGGATAGACCTCTGCTCCAGTAGCTTCTTGGCTGGATGCCTGTGTACAATGTACAACCGTATATGGAAACTCTACACCACCTCTCTTTTTTTGGCAGATATTTTATCACAAATAGTGAGGTGCTGAGACATATCTTCAGGTGATTTTGTCATTATGGGCATCATAGAATATACTTAACACTAAGATGGCTTGGGCATCTCTGAGGATGTAAACTTTATAGTACCACCATCACCTGTGTTGTCTATGCTGAAATAAAACAGCACTGTATGGTGCATGAATGTATATATCTATTTCCAAACCATCTGCTTTTTCTTATTTTAAATTATATAAAAATAGAATTACGTGCTTTGCTTGTTCAACATGCTATTTCTAAGATTCATTCGGTCTGATGTGTAGGTGTGCTTCATTCATCTTTCTGGCTGACTGAACCCTTATTTGTGTGACTATACTACTTGTGTATCCAATTTCTGTCAATGGATTTTCAAGTACGTACAATTATTACAAAAAATGGGTTCCACGCAAATCCTCTGGTATTTATCTTTGATGTCTGTGTGCAAAAGTTTCTCCTACAGGGAACACCTAGGAATGGAACTCCTGGGTAAGATGTGGAAGTCCCAATTTCATGTTTAATTTTACTATATAATGCTGAAATATTTTCTAAAATGGAAAACTGATAGATCAGCTGTCAGGGCATGAAAAATTCTCATTGCTTTCCAGCCTTCTCAATCCTTAATATTATCATATTTTAATTTTACCAGTGTGATAAATGTGGCTATAATCTCCATCTACCTGATTATGAATGAGGTTGGACATTTTCCTTGGCTCCTCTCATGTGAAATGTATTTTCCTAAAATTTTTAAAGTTCAGATTTCTTTGCCATGATCCTGATATTAAAGAGAAGGCTTTAAAGTCTCACTGCCAGGCACGGTGCCTACTGTATATTTATCTTGGCATTCCTTAGGAGGATCACAAATTAATGCTATCTTTTATCAAATGACTTCCTTAGCAATCCAGAGATTTGACTTTCCACCTGTTTTCTGTTCCTATAGAGAATCATATTAGTATTACAGAATGTAAATATTCATATATTTTTAAATACTAAATAGAAAATTTGTTTCTTGGCTAACTAAAACACATTTCTATCTTATATTTTCCATTATTTTATTTGGGATTTTAATATCTATGTTTATGGATGAAATTATTGGACTGTTTTCTCATTTTGTACTTGTCTGATCACATTCAAACTCACAGATCAGGAAAAATTCCCTCTTCTATATTCTGGGAAGGTTTGTTTAAGCATAGAATTCCTGACAGAAATAACTGCAAAATTTGGTCACTTAGGTTTTAACTGAGAAGATTTTAAACATTGATTCAGTTTATTTGATAATTCCAGGATAATATAGGCTTGCCATTCATCCTCAACAGAATCTTAGTAAGTTCTACTCCTTTAAAAACTTCCTGTTTCTGGGGCTAGAGAGATGTTTCAGTGGTTAAGAGCACTGTCTGTTCTTGCAGAAGACCTGTGTTTGAATCCCAGCACCTATATGACGGCTAACAACAATCTACCTGCAACTCCAGTTCCACAGGATCAAACACCCTCTTCTGACTTCCTTGGGCACTGTATGACACAGGTCTGTTTACTCACATGCAGACACACTCATACACATAAAATAAAAATAAAAAAAAAAATTTTTAAATTACTATTTATTGTGCCTTGCTAGTATAGCTTGGACCCAGGGATGGTGATGTCTCCCACAGTTCTTTGTATACTCAGGATATTCTTTTTCCTCAGAATTACTTTGTGCTTTGGTCTTTTGTGGCTCTATATAAATTTTTGGATTTTTTTCCTATGCCTCTGAAGAAACACCCTGGTGTTTTGACTGGGATTGCACTGAACCTATAAATTGATTTGGTATAATGCCCCTTTTCACAATACTAATTCTGTAAATCATTAGTCATGGAATTGTTTCCATATTCTAGTATATTTCTAAGTTTCTTCAGAGTTTTAAAATTTGCATTGTAAGAATGATATCCCTCATCTGTGGATTCTAGCGTCAATTACCTAGTTCTAAGTATTTCTTGTGCAGGGCTCCTTGAGCTTTTGTCCAAGTAGTTGGGAGTGATGCTTACTGGAAAGAACAACAACAACAGAAAAGACTGCATCAAAGAACTGACTGAAACGGTGAACTTCTGCTCAAAACAGTCAACTTCTACATTGAGAATTTTGAGAAAGACTGAGAAAAAGATGAAAAACATGTTTGGCAGAATGCATGAACTCTGGTGGGGTGTCGGGGGTAGGGAGAGGGACACGGGTCTAGATTTGATTTGTAACATAATCTTGTACATATATATATATATATATATATATATATATATATAAATAATATCAAAAAATTTTAAAAAAAATTGATTTATAGATTTTTTTTTGTTTTTTTTTTTTTTTTTAAGTTTTTCCTTTTTTTATTTACAATTTTTGTTTATCTCCCGATTTCTTTTCAGTGTGTTTATCATTGGTGTATAGGAAGGCTACTGAGTTTTGTGTGTTGTGTGTTAATTTTGTATCCTGTAACTTTGTTGAAATTATTTATCAGCTCTAAGAATTTTTTGGTGGAGGCTTTAGGGTGTCATGTACAGAATCATATCATCTGCAAACAAGGATTCTTGACTTCTTTTCCTATTGGTATCACTTTCATTTCCTTCTCTTATTGCTCTAGCTAAGACTTTGAGAACTACACTAAGTGAGAGTGGAGAGTGGACAAGCTCGTCATGTTCCTGAGATGACAGCATACAGTTCTCCCTAATGCCTCAGTCTTTCATCACAGGGCTGCAATTATAATTTACACTCTTCATGAATTGACTTTTTTATTTCCTCACTGAGTATTTTTCTTTGCTTTATATTCTTCCCTTCTCACTTCATTAGATTCTTCTTTTTTTTTTTATTAGTTTTTATTGATGACTTTGTGCATTTCATACATTTTTCCAATTCAGTTCAGGCTTATTTTCCTTTCCCCTCCCCCCCACCCCCACCCCATCCCAGATCAGCAGTCTGCCATAACTGTCCTACATCTTTCTCTCAGTTTTTTTTTTTTTCATTTTTAGCTTAGTGATAATCCATGAGTACAGCATCCTTCATGCAAAACCTATCTGCAGCTGTTGTGCCCAAACACCTACAGCCCCACCATCCATGGGGGGGACAGGTTGTTGTTCAATCAGTTGATCAATGAGTGTCACAGACTACATTGCTGTATTTTTTCACCATTCACCCCAATCGCAGCCCTTACATCTACCACGCCCCTCTTCCGCAGGTTTGTTCCCTAGGCTTAGAAAAGGGGCACAGGTGATTGAGAGTTAAAACAGTCCACTCTCTCTGGAGTGTTGACTTGGACTCTGGTCAATTCTGGCTGTTTTCCTTTCATGGGCTGACAGTTTGTCCAGGAATAACCTTTCGATCCTCTACATAGTTGTCTCCAATTTACAGTTGGAGCGACCTCATCATTGTCAATTCTCTCCTTTGTTTTCTCCTGTTGATGGGTGGGAAGGCAAGGAAGTCTCTCATATCAGAACCTTTGTGGCACCTAGAAGGTAAGTTTCATTAGGACTCATTATAACTAGTTGTTACATGTAGGATCCACAGAGGGGTTCGATGTTTATGGCAATCTGAGGCTTTTCTTCCTTTGAATGTTCAGACGGGTCAGCCTTTCCGTTGTCACTTTTTGGTACATCCTACTCAATGCAAACCTGTATCTTTTCAAATCTTAAAACTAACTATGGGAAAAGATTTGTTTGTTCCAACAGGACAAAACGTCACCAACTTAACGGCTGAGAAAGAAAAGATACAGGTTTTCAATAGATTATTCTTAAGTCATCTGATGCCCTACTCTTTTTTTTTTTTTATGTGTATGAGTGTACTGTCTGCATGCAAGTTTGTGCACCCATGTTGTGCAAAGCCGCGGAGGTCAGAAGAGGGTGTCAGATTCCCCTGGAACTGCAGTTCTCCTGGAATTGGAGTTACAGACGGTTCTCAGCCACCATGTGGGTGCCAGGGATTGAACCTGGGTCCTCTGCAAGAGCAGTCAGTGCTCTTAACCGCTAGGCCGTCTCTCCAGCCCCTGATTCCCCACTCTTAAAAAATGTTGACTTTGCCTACCCTATATGTTTTGTAATTTTATTGATTTCTGCTTTCATTTTTATGGTTTTCTTTCTTCCACTTTCTTAGGTATATTCATTTATTAAAATTTCCAGTTCCTTAAAGTTGTATGTTTACCAGATATACATCAGACAAGAGACTAATATCCTGAATATACAATTGCGAAAATGAAGTACTAAAGAAAGAAACTTATTATTCAACAAATGGCCCAATGAATTGAACAGTTTTCAGAAAAAGAAATACAAAAGGCCAACAACTGTTTTAGAAAGGGTTCAACATTTCTAAATATCAGGGAAATGCAAATTAAACATACTCTGAGTTACCAAGGTCAGAATGGAGCTTACCATGAAATCTGACAAATGTTGGAGAGGATCTAGAAAAAGAGGAAATCTTCTTCACTGTTGGTAGAAGTACAAATCAGTATAGCCACTATGGAAATCACTTTGGAGTTAAAAAAGTTAAAAATAGAGCTACCATATGACCTAACTATCTCACTCCTGGGCATAGTCTCAGAGGACTCTATATCTCACTATGGAGATATTTGGTCTGCCATGCTTATTGCTGCTGTATGCACTATAACAAAGAAATGGAACCCACCCCATTTCCAGTCAACAGATGATTGAATAATGAAAACCAGGCACAGACAGAAAATAGAATATTGTTCAGCTCTAAAGAAAAAGAAAAATTAAATTATGGGGCTTGAGAGATGGCTCAGTGGTTGAGTGTCAACTGCTCTTGCAGATCTCTGTGAGTTCAAAGCCAGCCTGGTCTACAGAATGAGTTCCAGGCCAGCTGGGGCTATGGGGAGACCCTCTCTTAAAAAAAAAAAAAAAAAAAAAAAAAGACAAAAAAATTAAATTATTCAGTTCCTATAACTTTTTTTTAGCACTAGATGTTGAACATTATTTTTATCATTTATACAGCCCATGCCTGTGTATTTAAATACAAATTTATCCTCTCTTCACTATGCTGACTTATATTTCCATTTTCTTAAATAATATTTTTTCCTTCTTAAGTGACAAAGTCTGTTGGTAGCAAACATTCCTAATCTTGTTAAACTTCTGGTATTTTTGTTCTTGGCTTCAAACATTGTTACTGTGAGTATTTTTCTAGAGTGCCTAGTTATCTTCCTCTCCTTCACTTGAGGATCGTTTTCAACTGTTTACCAGATTCACTGCTGAGCAGTTGGCCAAAAGATGAACAATCTTTTTCATTTTTATTATTATTTTGGGGGGAGTCTTTTTTAGACAGGGTCTCCCTTTAGTTCTAGCTGGCCTGGAGCTTGCTATGTAGACCAGGCTGGGCTTGAGCTCACAGAAATATGCCTGCCTCTGCCTCCTGACTGCTGGGATTAAAGGCATGAGACATCATGTCCAGCCTCAACAAAATACATTTTAAAAATCTTGCTCTTTATCCTATAGTTTTCCTTGCCCTTTCTTGTTATTTTCCTTTTTTTCCTGTTTAATTATCTGTAATTTCGTTGGGCTTACCTTCTAGCTAATCTTTCTTTAAGTTAACCTAATTTCTAACATAATCTATCATTCTGTTTCTAAAGTAAATTTCATGCCCCAAATTTCTATTTGGTAGCTTCCAAATAGAAAAATCTACACACTATTTTTTTCAGTCTACCATATTTACCCTTCTTTTGATGAAGTCTTGGATTGTACATGCTTGCTCCGTTTGCAGTTGAGAGTGATCCATGGTTTTGCAGACGCAGTGGATCTAATCCTACACTGTTGCTTCTGTCTCTCTCCTCATGCATTTTTGCATTGTGACATTTTATCATGGTTTTTCATGTTTTTTGGAATTTTATCTGTGAGAATTCTTAGAGGATGGTACTAAGTGCATTTTTTCCAGAGATAACACACACTTACATCTGTCACATGTCTAAGCTTTGATGTATTTTAAATTCAAATTCTGGGTTGGTCATTTTCAGGTCACAACGGACATATCTATTTTGACCCCCTACTCATGTGACAACTCTCTTGAGGTTAAGACTTCTCAGAGGTACTGGTTCCAGGGACAGAGCTGATAACAAAATTCTTTTCCATCTTTGTGGGGCAGGTTGCAGTCCTGTTCTGGTTTACTCTTTTGCTATGAGTTTCCCTTATGGAAGTCTTGTCTTTTGAAGGGACTGTCAACCATTTGCACCAATTGTAAGTACATTACACTTGTCTTTTCTTCTCTATCAGCAGCCAAACAAACTTGATCATCTAAGGGTCGGCAGATGCTCCCCAGAAAAGCTGTCAACATTCAGACCACTAATTTCCTTTTATTGCTGTTTTCAGATGTATTTAGTTTCCAAGAATCCTTGTCTCCATATTTACATATTTAATAGATCTCTCACACTTTATTTGGCTTCTAAAGGTTTTGTATCTGAAAGCTTTTAAAGAATATTTTGCCCAGAATTGCTTTTTAAAATTATTTTTAAATTGTGTGTGTGTGTGTGTGTGTGTGTGCACGCACACGTGCGCACATTGGGTTATGTGCAGTGCACATAAATGCAGCCCATGGAATCCAGAATTGGATCCCCTGGAGCTGGAGTAAAAGACCATTGTGAGCTGCCAGACATGGATGCTGGGACTAGAACCTGGGTCCTTGTAAGCACAGTCCATGCTCTTAACTACTGAGCCAACTCTGCAGCCCTTTGCTCAGGTATCTCTTAAAATAGAAACTGCTCATGGGGTTTTAATTTTGAATACCAGTACAAAGAGATACACACCTTTCCTTCTCATTTTGTTCTCAGTCTTTTTCATCTAGCTGTATCATACTACACAATACATAAAGCACAGCTTCCACTAAAAAGTCATTTTAACATGGTTCTATAAATACATCAAATGATGTGACTTTTAAGCCAGTTTTTATTTAAAATCCCAGGCCAAAAGTTCAGAATGTGATATCCATCTTCCTTCTTTTTAATCCTACTTTTTTTTTTTTTTTTCCTGCAAAGGAGCCCTCAATTTTTCTGCAGTATTTAAAAAAAATAAGCTTAAAACACAAAAATTTAAGAATTGCTTCTCTTGGAGGAATATCTACAATTAAAAAATGTAACATTCATATGCCGATTCTGGAAACTATGCCTGGGAAAAGGCAGAGGAGGATGTCCCATGAGAGGCAGTATACAGAGCTGTATCTATCTATATATGTCTGTCTAAATGGATTGATGTACACATATCTCATCAGCACAAACATAACTACATAATGCCCATACAAGTGCATGCCACAGTGCTAAAATGTAAAGTAAATGGGTCTAGAGAGTAAGGTTATCAATAATGGATTTGTTTTAATTGTGTATATGTTTCTACTACAAGGTTAATGGTAATAAACGACTTGATCTTCACTGAGAAAAATCAAACTACCTATCGCTGAGAAAACTCTGACAGTATTCTATCTAATATGGCTCATTCTAAACTAATGTTGTTCACCTTGACCTCTCTGCCAGGCTTGGCTCCGAGTGATTTGTCTAAGTTCATAAATCACATCTTCCTTCCAAAGACAAAGACATTTTCAGATATTCAGAAGAATGTGGCAATGTTTGAAAGAATCTCCAAAGAGCTTCATAATGTTTGAGCAGAGGCAGCTGCACTAGGGTCTGTGCTGTCTTGTGATTATTATGGGACAATCAATGATGCTCATTTGGGCTTTTGGGTGATAGTGACTGCATGATTCTCTGTATTTTATTGTATCTTATTTTTTTAATTATTTTTAAATTTTATTTATTTATTTTTTATGTGTATGAATGTACCGTCTGCATGCAGGTTTGTGCACCCTTGTCGTGCAATGCCTTGGAGGTCAGAAGAGGGCGTCGGATTCCCCTGGGACTGGAGTCAAAGACGGTTCTCAGCCACCATGTGGGTGCTGGGGATCGAACCCGGGTCCTCTGCAAGAGCACTCGGCGCTCTTAACTACTAGGCCATCTCTCCAGCCCGCTTATTGTATCTTATTCTTATCCTATGTGATTACAGAATATTCCACAAAATAATTCTGAGGGCTGTTCTGGACAGTCAAAATTATGTTAATTATATTAGTTACCTTTTCTTCTTGATGACAAAATACCTGGCCAAAAAAAAAATCAAACTTAAGGAAGGGCTAATTTTGCATCACAGTTGGAGGGTATAGAACTTCATGGTGGAAACGGCATGGCTGAGGGGTAATAAAGGAGGTCACATTATAACCACAGTTAGGAAGCAGAGAGAGGTGAAGGATGGTGCTGTTCGAATTTTCTGTTTCATGTAGTCGGGGACCGTGGGGTAGTTCTGCCCACATTTAGAGTAGATATTCCCACCTCTATTAACCCAACCTAGAAACTCTCTTACAGATAATGCTCAGCCCATAGTTTTCCATGCCTGTAAAACCAGTACCACGTGAGTCGTCTGGCCAAGTTCTGTTACCAGCTGGGAATGTAGCCGGGAACCATTGTACCACGCTTGTACTGGCTTCTTTGTGCCTTCCACATTGAGCTTGGGGAGAACATTTTCCTAGGTGGTTATTTGCAAGTAAGAAACTCTTCAAAGGCATTCTTATTTTAGGCTCTTTCCTTTCAGATGAATTTGGATTTCCATGTGGCGCTTGAGGGGTGAGGGTTGGTTCTTTAGAGCACCTTTCCTATTGTCCCTATTGTTCCTGTGCAGAGCAGGAGGCTTCTCTTTAATGGTGTTAATCTCTTTACAAATTACAGCAGTTTTCTCAGCACCTGACTTATCTGAAACTTGAAACTCCTCCTTTTCTTTGCCAAAAGGCACCTTTTTCTTTTTTCTTTTTTTTTTTTTTTTTTTTTTTTTTTTCTAGACAGGGTCTCCCTGTAGCCCCAGCTGTCCTGGAACTCACTCTGTAGACCAGGCTGGCCTTGAACTCACAAAGATCCACCTGCCTCTGCCTCCCAAGTGCTAGGATTAAAGGCGTGCGCCACCACGCCCAGCTAAAAGGCACCCTTTTCATCCTTTAGTCTTTCACTGTAAGTTTGGAGAAGAGCAGCCCACACTACCCATGACAAAACTTGGATGTTGTCTTCTGCTGAAATTTCCTTCCTTAAACAACTGAGTCCATTACTTGAATTCAAGCTCACTCCATTTCTCAGGACTCAGGCAGAATGTAGCTCTGTTATTTGGCCTGATTGTTGTATACTCATCTATAGCCCCATTCAAGTAAGGACCTCGAAAACCTCATAAACCTGGCCTTGCCATGCTGATCTTCCAAACAATGACCCGCTCAATTCTGCTTATAGCATTTGAGGGCTTTTCTATTCCAAAGTTCCAAATTCTTCTGCATTCAACCTTTAACACCGGTTCCAAAGGCCAGTAGACTACAGGGCCAGTTTTACCAAAGCAACTTCAGAAAGTAAGTTCATTTTAGCACAAAGTTTGAGGGTGTAGTCATACATGGCGAGAGGGCATGGTTTTATGAGTGTAAGCAGCTGGGCACACTGAGTCCACATTTAGGAAGCGGAGAGACATGAATGTTGATGTTCTGCCGCTGTTTCCATTTTCATTCAGTTTGGGACCCTAGCCATGAAATGATGCTGTTTATATTTAGAGTGAGTCTCCCACCTCAGTTAACCCAACCTAGAACCTACCACAACAAGCTGGATACTTAGAGGCTTTTCTACTAATTGATTTTAGGTCCTGTCAGGACCTAAAATAGTAATATTAAATATTATATTAATAACATTAATATAATAAATTAATAATATTATATTAATAAATATTAATATTAACCAACCACTAGTGTACAAACAAGTCTCTGGGACTAAACTTCACAGTGATGCTGAAGGTATAAAACACAGTGACCAGGACAAAGAAGTTTGGTTTTGTCCACTAGAATAAGCGGAATTATTTTAGAGTTGTTTTTTACTACTCTGGCAGAATGTACATTTCTTTCTCATTGCTGTAAATTAAAAGTCTACAGATTGGTCTGTCTCTTTGTGTGGGAACAAGACTGCAATGGTCTATAGTATACTCTGATTTCATACTGCAAATATTGTTTTAACATAGAAAGTCTCAATGTCATCTTGTTTCTAGCCTTCTTTGCAAACCTGAAGAGGAAACCATAATGCTTCTGATAATGTAGCTGTTTAAAAGTTGAACACTGAAAATGACCAGTGAAGAATTCATATCACTAAGAGCTGTCTAAAAGTAATCTGGCAGAGACTAAATCATGGATTATAGAATGGTAACTAGTCAGAGCTTTAACTGTAATCTTGTGCAAGACTCCTATAAAACAAATCTGACAGTATAGTCTCATTTAAGTTTCAAAGTTTAAAACAGATCAACACTGGTAAGTGTATAAAGCTAAAATTGTTATAATTATTGTCAGAACATCACATATATGGTTGTGTGATCCACTTAGGATTAATACTGCTCTAAAGAAATAAAATCTGGACAAAGTGAGAATCTAAACAATTTATAAGTTATATGAAAATGGAAACAATAGCACCAGCTGCTTATCACAGAAGCAGTGGGTATTCTTGCACACTGAGCATGTGCCTTTAAATCACTATTGGGTATATTAGTGATTGTAATGGACTACAATTGTTAATAATCTGCTACTTACAATTTAGGCACTATGACAGAAAACTGATTTTAATGTGTGACTTCACTTAGTCCACATTATACCCTATGGTGTACAGTCATCCTCTTTCATGTATGGTTTCACTTTTATAGTCTGGGTTGTCAATAGTCAACATGCTCTTTATCTTGTGTATTTGTGTGTTATCTGCTACCATCATTCAGTCAACTACTTAGCCATTGTAGTTACAAGATGGGCTATAGCAGTACCAAAGTCTTGCTGCTCAAGCAATAATGAATGACACAGTAGCCTAGTCCATGCCACAATGCTGATGTCATCCATCTCACTTTACCTTATCATGAGGACATGTGTCCTCACCTAATCACATAAAGATGGGTGAGCACTGACAGCAAGTGTTTTGAGTGAGAAAGAACAGTGCATTTATATAACTTTATTATAGTATGCTATTATTATTCTTTTTAAAGGCACTGTTATAATGTACCTGTTATCATGGAAGTGTATACATGAAACAAAACGTAGTGTATGTTGGGTTTGGGAATATCCATGATTTCAAAAGCCTCCAGGGGGAGAGTTCTTGCAAAGACTCTCCCATTGGTAAGGGGAGATACTTATCATACTAATAATGAAGACAACACTCTGTCACTGTACATCACTGTAGTGGTATCATGGGTCATGTTTGATTCTGTGCCTCTTATAAGATAGGATAGCAGCCATCATCTTTTGACAAATAACAAAATGGGGATTTGGAGAAAGTGAATAATTTATACAAAGCTGGCAGAAAGGAATTTAATCTAGGATTTCTGGAGGCTTCATGACATCATAGACCATGGTAAAGTACGATTAAGTGACATTTTGTTTATTCAGGTGGAAGGATAATAACTGCAGAGACCCCAGAAGAAACCACTCAAGCTATCAGGAGATGGTGTTCATTTCTACAGTCACTCCACTGAGCTCCATGACCTGAGAAAGTGACCTTATCTCTCTACATTTCCATTTCATGGCCTGCTTAGTCATTGCAGATGATGGACTAGTGGAAAAGTCATATTCTATTTACAAAAATCTTAGGAAAGTACCTACCATTTTGTCAGCCTTGAAAATTCATTATCATTATTAAAATTTGAATGTAACAGAAAACATGTCTGAGGAAGGTTGTATACACCTTTTTCCAAAACCATATTCTGATATGGGCAGAAGCCACGTGTTTAAACAATGCATCAAACTCTGTGACTCTCTAAACTAAAATGGTCCCTTCATTATTAGCTCTTCCTTGCATTTTCCATGTTCTTGCCCATGATTTATTTAGCAGGCTTGGTTCTCACCCAGTAACAACACCAAGGTTTGGAGACCTCAGGGCCACAGAAAGTAGAGAGCAGGAAACGTTACAAAGATGTATACTCCTCAAGGGGCCTCCATACAGCAGTCTCAATTAAAGCATCTTGAGCTCTGCTATTGTGTGAATTTGGAGAAGTCTTTTCAGTGTTCTAGGTCTTGACATTGTCATCCATAAAAAGAAGGGCGTGGTGGCACACGCCTTTAATCCTAGCACTTGGGAGGCAGAGGCCTTGTGAGTTCAAGGCCAGCCTGGTCTACAGAGTGAGTTCCAGGACAGCTGGGGATACAGGGAACCCTGTCTCCAAAAAGACAAAAAAAAAAAAAAAAAAAAAAAAAAAAAAGAAGGGATAATGGAGACAGGTATTATCAAGGGAAAAACAGAAGAACTTGACTGGGGGATTGGGAGGGGGGGAGGAAGAGCTTATATTAGGAAGAAAAAGAAAGAGGATAAATAAACTTAGGTGGCTAAAAACTCAGAGGACAATATATTAACTCAACACCCCTGTATTAGTCACTTTTCTGTTGCTGTAAAAAAACACCATGACCAAGGACTTATAAAGGAGAGTTTATTTGAGCTTACGATTGACGGTCCAGGGAATTGAGTCCATGGTGGCGGGAAGGCCGTGGCTGGCTGGAGCAGCAAGCAGGGTCACATCTCACAAAGAGCACAGGAACAGAGAGGGCAACTGTAGACCAAAGGCTTGTTAAAACTCACTAAGCCTGCCCAGTGACACACTTCACCAGCATGGGCATCACCTTCTAGACCCTCACCAAACAGTGCCACCAACTGGAGACAAATGTCTGAATACTTTACAGCCTATGGGGGACACTCTGCAAACCACCACAACCCCCCATGAAAAATATATGTACAATATATGAACATGAGTGCATGTGTATACCTGAAAGGTTAAATAACAGGAACACAGTAGCTGTAAGGGGAAACCTCCCTTTGAATTGTTTGGGATGTAGCCCAGTGGACTCCCCAAATGACACAGGCTATTGCCCCAGCCTTTGATTACTCTCCATAGAACTTGAAAGGAAGACCCCATTACTAAGATAGGACATACTTGGGACACAAGAACCCGGAGCAATAAGCTGTTCTGAAGACTACTCTCATAGTTCTAGAGGATACCATGCTAAGGCAGAAAGAGTCAGTGGTCCAGCCCAGTTTTAAAGCCTAATAACCACAAGGTTTTCAACAACTCATGCCAAACTCAGGAAGAGAGAAAAACAAGTCAAATCAGGTCTTGAATCAGAAAAAAAAAAAAAAAAAAAAAAAAAAAAAAGACAATAGGCAGAAATATCTTAAATGATATAATAATACAGAATACCAAGTTAGATGTGGAAGGATGGAAGCTCTGGCTCTGGCCCCCTGAGGCAAATAAATGCTCCAGAAAGCCAAGGTGTGAGGATGCTCATTTAGAGTCTCCTGCCTCCGTGGCCCAGCTTCCTGCCATATGCTTCCTTCCTTTTATGCATTTCAATGATGCTACCATTTTCCTCACTCAATTGTAATTTTACACCTGTATAGGATAATGTTATTGAAAGTGTCATTTATTCCAGAGCTGTGAAACCCCAAACAGGTTCGACTCCACTAGCAACCCAATTCACACAATAAGCAATTGAGGCACTTTTACTCTTTCAGCTCCACCCCACCTTCCCCAAACTTGTGCTTTATGGGGAGCTTTTTTATGCTTCCTACAATAAGCCTGCTCTGAATATAAATGCACATTTCCGATGTATGTGGCACTTTCGAACAGCGTGAATAGAATATCTTGGAAAGATGTGGAGTGAGGCAACCGCACACATAACACCCGTGTTTTTTATTGCTAATTAGAAACAAAACACAAGTTCGACCCTATTGCAGGCTAATCAGCTATTAAAACTAAATGCTTCTCAAAAAAAAAAAATCAAATTTGCTTCCTTCTTAGATGTACAAAAGAGAAAGGGGGAACCGAAAGGGATGAGTGCTTTATAGCCCATTTTTATTCTTCTCTGCTCTGAAGCCGACTCATGGAGTGGTTCTAAAGTAAAATGTAATGTGGGCAAGGCAGCTGGCGGGCTCAGGGCACTGACGTGGCTGCCATATTAAGCCCTGGATAGTCCTCTCCTGGAAGTCCTGCTACTGTCAGAAAGACGAACTCTAAAACAACTCTATATTGTCCAGTCTGGAGATTTTATTGACAAAGGTGTCAAGACTCACAGAACAGAAAGTTGTTTCCCTTGTCATGAAATAAATAAGTAGGTTTGCCTGAGCTCCCAGTTCCATTCAATTTGCTTAGATGCGAGGTGACTGTAAGCATTGATTCTATGTAAGATGGGGTATAGATTTTTAAGGAGGTACATGTTCTGGGAGTCAGAGTCACCACCTACAGAGACTGGCTTTGTAACTGGGCTCAAGGAACCAAAGAGACAAAAAGCAAAACTGCTGGAACCTGAGGTTAAAGTGAGGCTGGGACAAGCAAACTGCTGTATTTTTTAGCAGTCTGCCTTAGAGACTCACAGGATGTTATGGCTGGATTGAAAGCCTTGAGGATCACCCAGGACTTTGGTTTTCAAACTTGGGTTTGGATCTGTTTTTAACACAGATTGTTGGTCTCCTGCCATAGAAATTATAGTTGAGTAGATCTGAAATGAAGACTGAGAATCTTCATTTTCAAGGAAGTTCATAGGTTAGGCCCATGTTGTTGGTTCATGGGAGACTGACTGATCCTAAACAACTCTCATTTTACTGATGTGCACTGAGGCCCAGAGGGAAGTGTTGACTAGGAAAACACAACCCCACAAACATGGGCAAAGAGCTGGTACAGAGATCCCATATTTCCTGCTTTGGGGCTCCTTGTTGCTTCCCTAGGTCTCCCCACTGCTGCATATGAACAGTGTCAAGGAAGAACAGAAAGCAAGTAACCCCCATCTTGGGCATTGCTGTTACTAGGACTCCAAGTGGATCTGACTCAACTCTAAAGTTTCCTTACCTGCAAAGGGACATCTAAGGAGGTTTTCAGAATCATGAGGGCAGTAATTAGGACAGCGCACGCACCAGTGCTTATAAAGCTCTTAACTGAGGAGCATGGACTGGGAATCTGGGGGTTCATGCGTTTCCATCTTCAAGTCAATTTTACCCCCAGGTCTTTGGGTTCCACATCTGTGTATTCAACCAAAAAACATTAAAAACGCACAAAAAGCTGAAGCCATTGATAGAGGCCTTTAATCCCAGCTACTCCCGCAGGCCAAGACAAAGAGATCATAAAATGAAGGCCTCCTTGACTACAGTGAGAGAGTTCAAAGCTAGCCTATGTAATTTGGTGAGACCATGTCTCAAAATTAAATAATTCTTTTAAGACTAGGGATGTAGCTCCATGACAGAGCACTTGTTAGCACTGCACAAGGCCTTAGGTTCAATCCTCAATTCTCTTCATCCACTTCCGCCTCACACTGAACATATGCAGAAATTTTGGACACTATTCTCCGAATACAGTGTAATAGCTATTCATGTAAAATTCATGTTATATTGGGTACTCTTAAGTAATCTAGAGGTGATTTAAGATATAGGAGACAGGGTATATCTTAGATGTAAATGATCTACTGTTAGTACATGAATTACTTTTGTTGTTCTGGATAAAACACCCAGACCAAGAGAACTTTAGAAAGAAGAGTTTATTGCAGGTTCTAGAGGATTAGAGTTCATGGTGGTGGGAGACAGCGTTATTTGTTAGAAGTAGGACAAAAACTGTACATCTTCAGGAACAGAGAGATACTGGAAGTCCATGCAAGGCTAAAGAACTCTCAAAGCCTGCCCTGCAATGCACTTCCTCCACACGCCGCCCCCCAGTGATGCACTTCCTCGCACAAACCTGCCCCCCCGTGATGCACTTCCTCTAGCAAAGCCTGCCCTTCAATGCACTTCTTTCCAGCAAAGCCCCCCCTGGTGATGCACTTCTTCCAGCAACGCCTGCCCCCATGATGCACTTCCTCCAGCAAAGCCCGCCCCCGGTGATGCACTTCCTCTGGCAAAGCCACACCTCTTAATAAATCTCCAAAAGAGCGCCAACAACTGGGGAGAAAATGTCCAAATACTTAAGACCCATGGGGCACATTTTCATTTAAACCACAACAGGTAGTCTTGGAATAATGATACTGAGGGGTGGCTGCCTGTATGCAGTAGATGGTGTTTAAACAAAAAACCAAGGGATACTGAATTGTTGCCTTAACCTTGTTTTTGAGCTTTTACTATATGTAGGTTCTCACAGAGCCTCTCTATACAAGAGCTAATTCTGCTGCTTATAGCAGTGAGGGCCACAGGGTAGCACTTAACTGGAACACCCTTTTTCCAAATCTTACAATAAAATCAGCAGTTCAATTGACTGCACAACATTTCAAATTCATTTAATATACACTCCACCAAATCACCTCACTATCTGTGGTATCATATGGCTTTATAATCAGCTCTATGGAGTAAACCTTATTAAATTAACTTTGAAAGTATAAAAGATATATCTATTCCAAAGTTTTCACTGACTGTCATTCTGTTGCAAGTGTAGGGACTAAAGTCAAAACAGCAGTAGCTATCGGGACACTGGATTTTATTAAAAAGTAAAGCCTGACTTTCACAGTTATCTTAAAACAGAAGGATAGAGACATAGGAAAAGTTTATTCTTTTAAAAGTCAGGATAATTGAAGCTACACAATCTTTAAGAAATCTTTGATAATTAAAGGTATTTTGTGAACCATATCAAATGGCATCATATTCTGGAGTTTTATAAACATGCTGGTTAACTGCAGTAACTCATTCAGATCTTGCTGGACAAACAACTCAGCCTAGTAGTAGTGGAAGAGTCTAAACAAGGCTTGGTAAATGTACACATTCTTATCTACAAGTACTAACCGTAGCACTGCTCACTTAAGAATGAGCATTCCATTGGGCATGGTGGTGGACAGCTTTAATCCTAGCACTCAGGAAGCAGAGGCAGGCGGATCTTTGTAAGTTCAAAGCCAGCTGGTCTACAGAGTGAGTCCAGGACAGCTGGGCCTACAGGGAGACCCTGTCTCGAAAAGACAAAAAAAAAAAAAAAAAAAGTGGAGAATTCCATTTTGACAATCAGTAATAGCCCTTCTTTAAAATTTTATCTCCTCATCTGCTCAATTTATTAAATAGGGTTTATCGTAATACCCATCTATGCGCCTTTAGTGTGGGGAACTGGAGCATCATGGGTTCCAAAGGAGGGGAAGATGAGATGAAGCATCTGAGCACTGGGTAGTGATGTTATCAGGATGCTCACTCAACGGGCTTCTCTCTTAAATTGGGAATTATGATTATTATTATCACTAAAAGCTCTAATAAAGAGTGCCATTATTTTCTCTGGACAGGTGGGCACCCTGCCCCCAAGCCTGGCTTACGGCTTTCTTTCCTTTTCACTGAACCATGGAAACAGAAAAGAAAGAGGCTTGCAGTAAATATAGCGGGATTCCTGTTGGAAACTGGGGCCTCTGAGGATGAAGTCTGCTTTGACATTCCTAAAATATGAACTTGCTTCAGTGTTTTCTATCATCATCTGTGACGGTTTCCTTTGCAAGCCGAGGAATAACAGAGCAGCTATGCTTTCTTCTTGCCATTTCCAAATTAATGCTGGCTCATGACCTGAGTGCAGTTTTGACCATGGTGAGAGGATGGATCTCTTTTATGAGTGTAGAAGGCTTTATGATGCTGTGCAGTTAATCTCAGACCCAAGAGTGGGAAGATCAGATGGCTGATGTGCTGGAAAGTCCATTGTGAACTTATCAGAAGGTAAAGACTATTCTTCTGGAAGCTGGGGGAAATTTTAACTGTTGACTAGTTCT
The DNA here is from genome assembly GCA_009823505.1 of Rhizomys pruinosus. Taxonomy (NCBI): domain Eukaryota; kingdom Metazoa; phylum Chordata; class Mammalia; order Rodentia; family Spalacidae; genus Rhizomys; species Rhizomys pruinosus. The sequence continues at coordinate 1,748,422 of VZQC01001095.1, read as the reverse complement.
TGTTATTTTCATAGCAAGCATTGCTCAGTCACACTGGATAAATACAAGAGCAACACAAAAAGGTTGGAGGGCATCGTGGGAGGCTCCTGGGGCCAAGGGTGCTCCCCTTTCAGCTGGGTCCCACGCACCCGCGTTTATAAGCATGCGGACCTTGGTGATCTGAGTGGCTCTTCGATCTGTCCCAGGTCACAGGATCATTCTGGGAAACACAGTTTTTAAATTCTACTAGGGAACCATAAAAGCATAGCGATCTACTAATAAATCAGAAGACAATTAAGGTTAAAAGGTCAATGTGTGGGAAACATGGAGGTTTGGAATGAAACCAACATATCAGGGTAATTCAAAGTGGTGCCTGGATGGCAGCATTTTATTCACAATCCAATTCATCGTCGAGAATCACTTTCCTGCTCCCAAGTCCTCTTTCCTCATTCCTGGGCCCTCACTCCCCAGAATGTTTTGGAACTTGCCAGCTGTAAAAAAAAAAAAAAGAAGGGATAATTGGAGACAGGTATTATCAAGGGAAAAACAGAAGAACTTGAACTGGGGGATTGGAGGGGGAGGAGAGAGCTTATATAGGAAGAGAAAGAAGAGGGATAAATAAACTTAGGTGGCCTAAAAACTCAGAGGACAATATATTAACTCAACACCCCTGTATTAGTCACTTTTCTGTTGCTGTGATAAAACACCATGACCAAGGAACTTATAAAAGGAAGAGTTTATTTGAGCTTACGATTGACGGTTCCAGGGAATTAGAGTCCATGGTGGCGGGAGGCGTGGCGGCTGGAGCAGCAAGCCGAGGGTCACATCTCACAAAGAGCACAGGAAACAGAGAGGGCAACTGTAGACCACAAGGCTTGTTAAAACTCACTAAGCCTGCCCCAGTGACACACTTCCCCCAGCATGGCCACACCTTCTAAGACCTCCAAAAACAATGCCACCAACTGGAGACAAATGTCTGAATACTTACAGCCTATGGGGGACACTCATGCAAACCACCACAACCCCCCATGAAAAATATATGTACAATATATGAACATGAGTGCATGTGTATACCTGAAAGATAAATAACAAGGAACACAGTAGCTGTAAGGGGAAACCTCCCTTTGAATTGTTGGTCAGTGTAGCCCAAGTGACTCCCCAAATGACACAGGCTATTGCCACAGCCTTTGATTACCTCCTAGAACTTGAAAGGAAGACCCCATTACTAAAGATAGGACATACTTGGGACACAAGACCCGGAGCAATAGAGCTGTATCTGAAGACTAGCTCTCATAGTTCTAGAGGATACCATGCTAAGGCAGAAAGCAGTCAGTGGTCCAGCCCAGCTTGAAAGCCTAATAACCACAAGGTTTTCAACAACTCATGCCAAACTCAGGAAGAGAGAAAAACAAGTCAAATCAGAGTCTTGAATCAAAAAAAAAAAAAAAAAAAAAAAAAAAAAAAAAAAAAAAAAAAAAAAAAAAAAAAAAAAAGACAATAGGCAGGAAATATCTTAAATGATATAATAATTACAGAATCATCCAAGTTAGATGTGGAAGGATGGAGCTCTGGCTCTGGCCCCCTGAGGCAAATAAATGCTCCAGAAAGCCAAGGTGTGAGGATGCTCCATTTAGAGTCTCCTGCCTCCGTGGCCCAGCTTCCTGCCATATGCTTCCTTCCTTTTATGCATTTCAATGATGCTACCATTTTCCTCACTCAATTTGTATATTTTACACCTGTATAGGATAATGTTATTGAAAGTGTCATTTATTCCAGAGCTGTGAAACCCCAAACAGGTTCGACTCCACTAGCAACTCCAATTCACACAATCAAGCAATTGAGGCACTTTTACTACTTTCAGCTCCACCCCACCTTCCCCAAACTTGTGCTTTATGGGGAGCTTTTTTATGCTTCCTACAATAAGCCTGCTCTGAATATAAATGCACATTTCCGATGTATGTGGCACTTTCGAACAGCGTGAATAGAATATCTTGGAAAGATGTGGAGTGAGGCAACCGCACACATAACACCCTGTTGTTTTTATTGCTAATTAGAAACAAAACACAAGTTCGACCCTATTGCAGGCTAATCAGCTATTAAAACTAAATGCTTCTCAAAAAAAAAAATCAAATTTGCTTTCCTTCTTTAGATGTACAAAAGAGAAAGGGGGAACCGAAAGGGAGTGAGTGCTTTATAGCCCATTGTTTATTCTTCTCTGCTCTGAAGCCGACTCATGGAGTGGTTCTAAAGTAAAATGTAATGTGGGCAAGGCAGCTGGCGGGCTCAGGGCACTGACGTGGCTGCCATATTAAGCCCTGGATAGTCCTCTCCTGGAAGTCCTGCTACTGTCAGAAAGACGAACTCTAAAACAACTCTATATTGTCCAGTCTGGAGATTTTATTGACAAAGGTGTCAAGACTCACAGAACAGAAAGTTGTTTCCCTTGTCATGAAATAAATAAGTAGGTTTGCCTGAGCTCCCAGTTCCATTCAATTTGCTTAGATGCGAGGTGACTGTAAGCATTGATTCTATGTAAGATGGGGTATAGATTTTTAAGGAGGTACATGTTCTGGGAGTCAGAGTCACCACCTACAGAGACTGGCTTTGTAACTGGGCTCAAGGAACCAAAGAGACAAAAAGCAAAACTGCTGGAACCTGAGGTTAAAGTGAGGCTGGGACAAGCAAACTGCTGTATTTTTTAGCAGTCTGCCTTAGAGACTCACAGGATGTTATGGCTGGATTGAAAGCCTTGAGGATCACCCAGGACTTTGGTTTTCAAACTTGGGTTTGGATCTGTTTTTAACACAGATTGTTGGTCTCCTGCCATAGAAATTATAGTTGAGTAGATCTGAAATGAAGACTGAGAATCTTCATTTTCAAGGAAGTTCATAGGTTAGGCCCATGTTGTTGGTTCATGGGAGACTGACTGATCCTAAACAACTCTCATTTTACTGATGTGCACTGAGGCCCAGAGGGAAGTGTTGATCTAGGAAAACACAACCCCACAAACATGGGGCAAAGAGCTGGTACAGAGATCCCATATTTCCTGCTTTGGGGCTCCTTGTTGCTTCCCTAGGTCTCCCCACTGCTGCATATGAACAGTGTCAAGGAAGAACAGAAAGCAAGTAACCCCCATCTTGGGCATTGCTGTTACTAGGACTCCAAGTGGATCTGACTCAACTCTAAAGTTTCCTTACCTGCAAAGGGACATCTAAGGAGGTTTTCAGAATCATGAGGGCAGTAATTAGGACAGCGCACGCACCAGTGCTTATAAAGCTCTTAACTGAGGAGCATGGACTGGGAATCTGGGGGTTCATGCGTTTCCATCTTCAAGTCAATTTTACCCCCAGGTCTTTGGGTTCCACATCTGTGTATTCAACCAAAAAACATTAAAAACGCACAAAAAGCTGAAGCCATTGATAGAGGCCTTTAATCCCAGCTACTCCGCAGGCCAAGACAAAGAGATCATAAAATGAAGGCCTCCTTGACTACAGTGAGAGAGTTCAAAGCTAGCCTATGTAATTTGGTGAGACCATGTCTCAAAATTAAATAATTCTTTTAAGACTAGGGATGTAGCTCCATGACAGAGCACTTGTTTAGCACTCACAAGGCCTTAGGTTCAATCCTCAATTCTCTTCATCCACTTCCGCCTCACACTGAACATATGCAGAAATTTTGGACACTATTCTCCGAATACAGTGTAATAGCTATTCATGTAAAATTCATGTTATATTGGGTACTCTTAAGTAATCTAGAGGTGATTTAAGATATAGGAGACGATGGGTATATCTTAGATGTAAATGATCTACTGTTAGTACATGAATTACTTTTCTGTTGCTGAGATAAAACACCCAGACCAAGAGAACTTATAGAAAGAAGAGTTTATCAGGTTCTAGAGGGATTAGAGTTCATGGTGGTGGGGAAGCAGAGTGAGGTGGCAGAAGTAGGAGCAAAAACTGTACATCTTCAAGGAAGCAGAGAGATACTGGAAGTCCAGCAAGGCTAAAGAACTCTCAAAGCCTGCCCCTGCAATGCACTTCCTCCAGCAAAGCCCGCCCCCCAGTGATGCACTTCCTCCAGCAAAGCCTGCCCCCGTGATGCACTTCCTCTAGCAAAGCCTGCCCCTTCAATGCACTTCTTCCAGCAAAGCCCGCCCCTGGTGATGCACTTCTTCCAGCAAAGCCTGCCCCCATGATGCACTTCCTCCAGCAAAGCCCGCCCCCGGTGATGCACTTCCTCTGGCAAAGCCACACCTCTTAAATTAAATCTCCCAAAAGAGCGCCACCAACTGGGGAGAAAATGTCCAAATACTTAAGAGCCCATGGGGCACATTTTCATTTAAACCACAACAGGTAGTCTTGGAATAATGATACTGAGGGGTGGCTGCCTGTATGCAGTAGATGGTGTTTACAAAAAACCAAGGGATACTGAATTGTTGCCTTAACCTTGTTTTTGAGCTTTTACTATATGTAGGTTCTCACAGAGCCTCTCTATACAAGAGCTAATTCTGCTGCTTATAGCAGTGAGGGCCACAGGGTAGCACTTAACTGGAACACCCTTTTTCCAAATTCTTACAATAAAATCAGCAGTTCAATTGACTGCACAACATTTCAAATTCATTTAATATACACTCCACCAAATCACCTCACTATCTGTGGTATCATATGGCTTTATAATCAGCTCTATGGAGTAAACCTTATTAAATTAACTTTGAAAGTATAAAAGATATATCTATTCCAAAGTTTTCACTGACTGTCATTCTGTTGCAAGTGTAGGGACTAAAGTCAAAACAGCAGTAGCTATCGGGACACTGGATTTTATTAAAAAGTAAAGCCTGACTTTCACAGTTATCTTAAAACAGAAGGATAGAGACATAGGAAAAGTTTATTCTTTTAAAGTCAGGATAATTGAAGCTACACAATCTTTAAGAAATCTTTGATAATTAAAGGTATTTTGTGAACCATATCAAATGGCATCATATTCTGGAGTTTTATAAACATGCTGGTTAACTGCAGTAACTCATTCAGATCTTGCTGGACAAACAACTCAGCCTAGTAGTAGTGGAAGAGTCTAAACAAGGCTTGGTAAATGTACACATTCTTATCTACAAGTACTAACCGTAGCACTGCTCACTTTAAGAATGGAGCATTCCATTGGGCATGGTGGTGCACAGCTTTAATCCTAGCACTCAGGAAGCAGAGGCAGGCGGATCTTTGTGAGTTCAAAGCCAGCCTGGTCTACAGAGTGAGTTCCAGGACAGCTGGGCCTACAGGGAGACCCTGTCTCGAAAAAAAAAAAAAAAAAAAAAAAAAAAGTGGAGAATTCCATTTTGACAATCAGTAATAGCCCTTCTTTAAAATTTTATCTCCTCATCTGCTCAATTTATTAAATAGGGTTTATCGTAATACCCATCTATGCGCCTTTAGTGTGGGGAACTGGAGCATCATGGGTTCCAAAGGAGGGGAGATGAGATGAAGCATCTGAGCACTGGGTAGTGATGTTATCAGGATGCTCACTCAACGGGCTTCTCTCTTAAATTGGGAATTATGATTATTATTATCACTAAAAGCTCTAATAAAGAGTGCCATTATTTTCTCTGGACAGGTGGGCACCCTGCCCCCAAGCCTGGCTTACGGCTTTCTTTCCTTTTCACTGAACCATGGAAACAGAAAAGAAAGAGGCTTGCAGTAAATATAGCGGGATTCCTGTTGGAAACTGGGGCCTCTGAGGATGAAGTCTGCTTTGACATTCCTAAAATATGAACTTGCTTCAGTGTTTTCTATCATCATCTGTGACGGTTTCCTTTGCAAGCCGAGGAATAACAGAGCAGCTATGCTTTCTTCTTGCCATTTCCAAATTAATGCTGGCTCATGACCTGAGTGCAGTTTTGACCATGGTGAGAGGATGGATCTCTTTTATGAGTGTAGAAGGCTTTATGATGCTGTGCAGTTAATCTCAGACCCAAGAGTGGGAAGATCAGATGGCTGATGTGCTGGAAAGTCCATTGTGAACTTATCAGAAGGTAAAGACTATTCTTCTGGAAGCTGGGGGAAATTTTAACTGTTGACTAGTTCTTGTTATTTTCATAGCAAGCATTGCTCAGTCACACTGGATAAATACAAGAGCAACACAAAAAGGTTGGAGGGCATCGTGGGAGGCTCCTGGGGCCAAGGGTGCTCCCCTTTCAGCTGGGTCCCACGCACCCGCGTTTATAAGCATGCGGACCTTGGTGATCTGAGTGGCTCTTCGATCTGTCCCAGGTCACAGGATCATTCTGGGAAACACAGTTTTTAAATTCTACTAGGGAACCATAAAAGCATAGCGATCTACTAATAAATCAGAAGACAATTAAGGTTAAAAGGTCAATGTGTGGGAAACATGGAGGTTTGGAATGAAACCAACATATCAGGGTAATTCAAAGTGGTGCCTGGATGGCAGCATTTTATTCACAATCCAATTCATCGTCGAGAATCACTTTCCTGCTCCCAAGTCCTCTTTCCTCATTCCTGGGCCCTCACTCCCCAGAATGTTTTGGAACTTGCCAGCTGTAGCTAGTTTTTCTGGCTCACATTCTTTGTTGATGGTACACTAGCCAGGGTTTACATCCCCAGTCAGACTCGGCTGCTCTCTTATCCCCCTTCCTTACTCTTCTCGTTGCTTTTATCAAGTAGTCACACCTACTTCAATTTTTCTCCATAGCTACTTAAAATAGACTAGAACATGCCCGGAAACACTTCCGTGGGTTCAACCTGGGATCAGAAAGACCTCGGGACTGTACAGCTTCCCTTCCCACACACCCTGAGGAGACTATTGTAGCACACCTGGTGATTACAGGAAGCCTCTGTATGCCCTGGGGATTGACTTCAGATTAAAGGTTAAGGAATCATTGAAGGGTTTGAGATGGGAGAAGCCTCAGAGATAGTAAGCTTCCCTTTGTAGAGACTCACTGCTGGAAGTCACTATGTGGATCAGGCTGGCCTCTGTCTCACAGAGATCTGCCTGACTCTGCCCTCCTGGGGCTGGGTTTAAAGGCCTGTGCCACCAGGACCTGCTATCTTTCATTCTTTTTTTTTTTTTTTTGTCTTGTTGAGACAGGGTCTCCCTGTAGCCTCAGCTGTCCTGGAACTCACTCTGTAGACCAGGCTGGCCTTGAACTCACAAAGATCCGCCTGCCTCCGCCTTCCAAGTGCTAGGATTAAAGGCGTGAGCTACCACGCCCGGCTATCTTTCATTCTTTATGTCTTTATCTTCACAGTAAATCTCACAGTGGAGTCTATTTCCCTCACTTTACAGCTATAGAAACTGAGGCTAATAGAAATTAAGTCACAGCTAGTAGGCTACTAACACCTGATTCTAAAGGCCCTTCTCAGGTACTATGGATCTTAGATCAACAGCAAAAATCAATACATAAAACACCCTTTGAGCACTTATTTCTAGATACTGTGTGCTGCTCTATGAAACACTCTATTCCTCATAACACATCCAGGGTTAATATGCAGTCATTACTCATACATTATGGATGAAGGAGCTGATGCTCTGAAAAGGAAAGGCTTGCCCACCTCATCTAGTTAGGGAGAGAGTAAGTGACTTGGGTTCAAATCAAGATATTCCTAATATTTGCTAGCCATACCTCTAACCATCACTTCTCATCTTTCCCTGAAATATCTCAGCCCTGAACATTTACCTCATCATTGTAGGGCCCTGAACCCCAATGTCTCACTTTCAGGCTTCTGAATAGATTCCATAGCAGAGGTACACTGGCCAGATAAAGCCTGGCTAGGCCTGCTGTTCCTGAGTTGACACCAGATCACAACCGTTTTTTCAGTACTGGCTTTTTTCTCAATGGTTTAATTATTTACTCACTCAGGTTCATTTGCTTTGGAGCTTCCTGAATGTCAGAGCTTCAGTACTCAAATGTGAGCCAAGCTTTGGCCTTTGCAGCAGGCTTGGGTTAATACTGACTGCAAACAAGGGGCCTCCAAATGCACAGTGGATCCTCTGCTGGTTCTCTGCACCTGCTTTGTGCTCCAGCACATACCCTGAGTGCTGCAGGGAGGGGGCCGGATACCCTGGGGAGCTCCGGTGTCTGTGTACTTATGAATACATTCACATAGAAACATTCCTCCCGCAGAGCCTAGCACACATCTACTGAATATGCCTGCATAGTGAAGAAGGCTGGATGTGTTTTGGCAAATAATTCCTCAAGGCAGAGAACAGAGACCCAAGTTTAAGGACCAGCTTTCATTAGGCTTGGCCACTACTGCTTGATCTCACTCAGGCAGGATACTTAACCTTCTGAGTCTAGATTCTGTCATTGTTAATATAGGAAATTAAACTAGCTCTATATTCCTTAAACCATTTTCTGTGAAATGTTTGCATTCCTTGATATGCTAATGAGTGGCAGTAGGAAAAGAAGAGTTGTGTAGTTAAGTAAGTTGAGGAAAGCAATGTCCTCTATAAATGGGTTCACAGCATTCAAGTCTGTTAATGAGATGATGTGTAGCAGTAATTATGTTTCTGATTGCTCTAATATTTAATACATGAATTGGATAACCAAGCTACTTTCACAGACCAATTTCCACACTACTAAAGGTGCTGGACATGAATTCGTTTTAAGGTTTTTATATTGAAATTTCAGTAACCCAATAAATCATTTCAATAGTGTTTGAATGAGTGGAGTGCTAACATGAGAAAAATAGTAAATTCTCCCTGAAGTAAATTTATTTTAGTGTAAGACATTGATTGAAATGTAATGGATTTAAATCCAAAGTCCACGCATGGTATGTGGCGAATGGCACATGGTAAACAGGTGGTCTCACTGGTATACTTATGAGATGGTTACTGTGCACTGCTTGTAGAACTGAAGGTGGAAGGTGTTCACTGGGCCACATTTTCCAGGTCTTATTGACGCGTTTTCTCTCTCTCTCTTTTTTTTAAAGGTAAGTAGACTCTTAAGGTCAGGGAAGTGCAAACATGTGAATGGAAAAGAGTTTACTTCCTTGCATTTGAAGATTTCCAATCAAATTTTAAAATCCCTTATATACCTTATTGCATTAATAACAGGATCACAAAAAGAGGTTAATACAGAAATTGGTCAAATGGAATTCCAAAAAGTGACTTTGTGAGGTATATAGGCTCATGCAGGCCAAAACCAGAATAACCTGATTTCTAAAGAGCCACTCACAGGCCTGTTTAATAAAATAATACACTATTTTGACTCAGGTATTCTTTTCCCTTATGTGCATGGAACTGAAATTTATTAAATGGTTGTTTTAGGTGAAACTATTCTGCTCTTGATTCATTTACCCATCTTGTTCTTAAATACGCATAATTTATCTTAAAAAGATCAGGTGCCTACCCATGGTAGCCATCCATCCATCCATCTGTCCACCCATCCATCATCTATCTATCCATCCATCCATCCACCCATCCATCATCTATCTATCCATCTATCCATCCATCATCTATCCATCCATCCATCCATCCACCTATCCATCATCTATCTATCTATCTATCTATCTATCTATCTATCTATCCATCCATCCATCCACCCATCCATCATCTATCTATCCATCCATCCATCCATCCACCCATCCATCATCTATCTATCCATCCATCCATCCATCCACCCATCCATCATCTATCTATCTATCTATCTATCTATCTATCTATCTATCTATCTATCCATCCATCCATCCACCCATCCATCATCTATCTATCTATCTATCTATCTATCTATCTATCTATCTATCTATCCATCCATCTACCCACACACCCATCCATCCATCATCCACCCATCCATCCATCCATCTTCATCCATCCATCATCCACCCATCCATCCATCCATCCATCCATCCATCTAGATTGTTCAGCTTTTGTTCTACTGTGCTTTTGTGCATCCTTTTAGCTAGTACCCTCACCTATGATGCAGCTGCCCCAGAAGGTACAACAGCCACTGGGAAGCATCCCGTATCTGAAGCAGCCAGCCTCTCTTGTCCATGATCCTCAAAATGCTTTATGTTTGGGAACATGTTACCTAAGTGTGAGTAATGCTAGGCTCCTTGCTCCCTTCTTCCTTCTAATTCTGGTGTCCTATTTCCCTACATTCAGCTTCTCACTTCTTTTCTTTAATCTCTACCACTACTCAATAACTTTGCTTGCTTTTAAAACTCAGAATCTCATACTTATCTCTTAGGTGGCCTGTGTTCCTGATCCCTACATCCTTCCTCTGAGAAATCTGTTCTGAGTACTTCTTCTTCAGCAACAGCCATATTTTACCCAGAGCTACTTAAAGGTGCTCAGGGGTCAGTGTCAGTACACCACCAGGGAGGAAGTGCAGTTAGGCAAAGAAGGTTTGGGAAACTTTTGTAACAATTTGGTTCAATAGTTTATATTCAGCACTACAGGCATCTCAGGGCTCTTTTCATTTCCCATGTGCATCTCCCTTGCTTAAGTCCTGGAAGGCAGCAACTTGGGTGACAGGGATTTTTTTGTGTTCTTTTAGTAATGTTTAATAATAGGCATAAGTGCTAACATTTTCTTGCATGCTTCTTAGGAGTCAGATAGTATACTACAACCTTGCAAGAAAACATACCCTGCTAGGTGGTAATTAGTATTATTTCCATCTTCTATCCCAAGAAAATGAGATGTGATTGCTTCATTCATTTGCCTAAGGCCTTCTGATTTGATCATTTTAGTCAGCCCCCTTTAAAATATTTATTTATTTATTTATGTATTGAATGCATTGCCTGCATGTGTGTAAGTGCACCCATGTCATGCAATACTCTCAGAGGTCAGAAGACGGTGTGGGATTCCCATGAATGGTCATTAACCACCATGCGGGTGCTTGGAAATAGAACCTGGGTCCTCTGCAAGAGTAGCCAGTGCTCTTAGCCACTGAGCCATCTCTCCAGCGCCTCCTGTTTTGGTCAGCCCTTTTTTTAATCCTGCTTTTTCCTGTTGATAGCTCACTGGCCTACATCAGAAGGTGTCCTTCATATTTAGAACTGAGTAAATCCCCAAGTAAATCTTTTGGAGCTGCTCTCTGTAGAATTACTATGAGTTTAAATTTACAAAGCTGTGATGATCAAAGGAGAGGATAACATGAATATAGCTTTAAAAATACCACTATCCCAAAGCACGCAGAATAACCAGATGTCCTTGACCCAAGACTCAGTTGCCTGTCTAACCTAAGTATGCATTATCTGAGATTTCTCTAGGTGCCGTTATGCCGTTATGCCAGAGGCCACACAGATGTGCCTCCCACAACTACTACTGAAGGAGAGATGTCCAGGCAGAACCAAGAAGCCAGCCATAAACAGAAGGCTGTGCAAGAAGTGTTGAGGCTTGTTCTTCAGAGAAGTTTTATTTTTCCAAATAACCATCATGTCATGTGGGGTTGGGTAAAACTTGCTTTTTGGAGAGAGTTGTTAGATCACAGCTTCACAAAGTAGGTAGTTTGGTAGAGGAGGGATGGATAGAGTTTCACACAGAACTTCAAGCCCTGGCCCAGCCAGTTGGGCATGCCTGCTTTTCTTGGGACAATCTCTCCAACAAGCTGCCAGAAGCACTGGTGCCAAAGGAGCCCGACCTAAAGTCCGTACTCCATTTGAATAAAAGCCATTCTAAATGCTGAGATTTATAACTTCACAAGAAAGCTTTAGGAGGGGGCAACAGCTTAAAAGAACATTCTGTGTAGAGTTATGATACTTCCAGCAGTTTGTGGGTTGGACGGGGTGCTGCGTTCCTAAAGATTAGACATAACTGAGGGTTTTTCTTCTTCTCTTTTAATAGCAAAGAAATATAAATCCTCCCCTCATGTCAGAGCCTCAACTCTTCAGACATTTTGCACAATTTTTCCCATTCAGGAGTATTTAACTAAAAGGAAATGAAGAAAACTGCAGCTCCCCCCTACCCCCACCTTCTCTGAATCCAAGAGAATCTAAAGATACCAAGTTTAGCTCTCTAATTTAATTTCTGAACTTTCTATTTTTTAATGAGAAAAGAATTTTCGTGGCTCTAAGGAGAATGCACATGTTTTGTGATTACAAGTATTCTGGTAGTTGGTATTTTGTGAAAATGCCACAGAGAGGTACCATGAGTCACAGAACACATTCAGAGTGAACCCCCACCCTGACTCCCAACGGAAAGAAATGTCAGCACGAAAGCCAAGCAAAGGAGTTATTTTACTTTTCATATGGAATAGAGCAACAATTCTGTACTGTGAAAAGAAATCAGGAGTGGAAGCGCTTTGATTTTACACATGTTCTGAGCCGTGTCCTCTTAGCTCTTAAAGCTTTTGTTGGATTACAAACAAGTTTGTTTGCTGCTTTGACCAAGAGCAGGCCCTGAAAGAACAAGTCATTAAAACCCAACAATTCAGGCTGAAGACCAAAGGAAAAAGTACTGTCACCTACTCAGCATATATGTGTGTGTATATATATATATATATATATATATATATATATATACACACATATATATATGTATATATATATGCCATATATATATGGCCCATACATACATATACATATACATATACATGTATATGTATATTGTAAGCTGCTCTAAATGGTCAAGTAAGTAATGTCATAACTATACTGGAATCTGAGTAAGACCCAGAGGGCACTGGCCATTCTATTCCAGTCTTCTCTTGCTACCAGCACCCAATAAAAACTCCCCACTGAAAACAAAAACCAAAAACCAAAATCTCCCCACTGAAAGTAACTTCTCCTGAGTCTCTAGTAAGGAACAAACAATACCTTGGCCACACATTGATTCCAGCCTCTGAGGGGCTTTAGCAGAGGACTGAGCGGAGTTTATTTGGTTTTTACTCTGCAGAAATGGAAGAAACTCTGTATTGCTTTAAGATGTTAAGTTTCTACTAGTACAAAGCCCATTTCTTCTATTATGACCACATGTTTATGGCTTGGGTTAGCAGATAAAGTGGTTCATCAAACAGGCACTACAGAGTAACACTCTCACTGTGACAGGCCAAATGCCAAGAGTGACTACTTCCCCAAAGCCTTTAGCAAGGAACAAGGTCTTGACTAACCCTGGATTCCAGCCTCTGAGGGCCTTTAACGGAAGATTGAGCAGAGCCGAGGGACTGAAATTCCCACCCTTTTCAGGACGATCTCTAAGTCCTGTGGACAGTACAAACACTGAGTTTCAGTTATCTGTGGGTGACAAGTGTATTCTTTTTGCTTATCTAACGTAATTGCATAATCTTGCTTCCTTATCTTCATCATCAAATACAATTATGGTCCAGCTGTTCATGCCTCTCATGGACGTATGCATACTCAGATATGTAGACCCAGACAGGAGCATAAGAGAGAAACAGCAGAGAAGAAAAGTCTGCTGCTTAAAGTAGATGATATAGTTCTATGCAATATGTTCTATTATATTTTGTGAGGACATTATTAACAACTATGTGTTAAGCAATATACTGGGAACTGCTCTGTGTGCTCTACTTTTTATATAGAAAAATTAATGGTATTAATACCCTTTTTATTTTTTTTAAGATAGGTTCTCCCTATAGCCACAGCTGGCCTGGAACTCACTATGGAGATCAGGCTGGTCTCTATCTCACAGAGATCTGCCTGCCTCTGCTTCCCAAGATCTGGGATTAAAGGTGTGTGCCACCACATCTAAAAAAAAAAAAATAGCATAAATTAAAAAAAATTTTAAAAAAGCGTTTTATTTATTATTTTTATTCTTTGATCTGCATGAATACCTGTATGTAAGTACACCCATGTTGTACAATGCTCTCAGAAGTCCAAACAGGGTGTCATAGCCCCCGAAACTGAAGTTATAGATGGATGGTTGTGAATCTAGCCCAGGTTGTAGGTTTGGCTACATCTCAAACTGTTAATTTAGAAATTCTTATTTTTTTTCTTATCTGAAAAAAAATCTCATTAGTAAAGAAAGTTTGGAAATTTTAGAACATCTCTGTAGGAAAAAAAAAGATGAATCACTTACAACCCCACTGGCTGGAAACAAGCGTCCCCTCTGTCTTTCCACTCAGAGCTCCATGGGAAGTGAGGGCAAACCAACCAAGTGGGTTCCGGGAATCGAACTTGGGTCCTTTGCAAGAGCAGTCAGTGCTCTCAATCCCTGAGCCATCTCTCTAGCCCCAATAGTCTAATTTTGAAGACCAAGAAAAGACAGAGAGGCTAAGTGGTCAGAGGTCATGATTCTTGGAAGCAGGGTGTTTGTCCTCCAAATCAACAACTGAAGCACTTGAACTAGGTCTTTTCTTGATACACTTGGTTGTTTTACAAGTTATAAAATTTGATTATAAGTTGTTGAGTGTCAAAAACATGTGTCAGGAACATGTGACACATGCAAGGCTGAACTCAGTTGGCCAATGACATCTGTTCTTGGCATCATATGATCATGGATCATGTGAACTACAAGGATTTAGGCATGATCCTGGTTTCTCACAACTACCTAGTAAAAGCCCTTAGGACCAAAGGTAAATAAGCACTGAAGTGAAAAGGATATCAGAGAGGCAAGGCAGAAGGAGCCAGGGTAGCAAAGCAAAATGAAACTAGTAAGTAATATTGGAAAGCAGGTGAGAAAGGAGAGGATGTTGCTTAGGAAGGAAGTCAGTGTGGTGACTGGAGACTAAAGCTGAAGGATTCCTATGACATGGAGGAGTATGAACAGGACTCTCAGCAAGAGAATAAGCTGAAAATGATTAGGAAACAAAGCAAGACCTATGTAGAAAGGCAACAAAGGGTCTTTTAAACCACAGAATTTGGACTTGATGCAACAGGAATTGATATTTCTACACCTGGCATCAATTATTCATTTAACTACGGCTGCTTTCAGAGGTGTTTTCTGAAAAATTACTATAGCTGTTTTCTTTTTCTGTTTCAATAATTCATATATTTTAGTTATAGCCGTAAGAAGGAAGTGAATATAATAGAGTTTGGCTCTGTGCTATTCCAAAGAACAATAGACATCTAGAAAATGAAGCACAGAAGCATTGCTCAAGATCAAGAGGTCATAACTGCGGCCTGGAAGGGTAGGGGTCAGCCATAGTAATGAGGGGCTGCTTGGTGGCTGGTATACTGCAAGTGGAGCTGACATGCTATGCTGAAGACTCACCCGAGGGACCCAGCACTCAGAGTCCTTGCCAGTGTCAGAGGGAGGTTTTCAGAAATAGAGTTCTCTGCATGAAGGCAAACTACCTGGAATGATTTTTCCTCTGTGATAAGAAATATCAACTGGAGTTAGAAAATGGCAGGAAGAGCTGAAGAGAAAGCTGTGCCTGCCATTGAACAAGTGTTCTCTGAGACCCACAGTGTCCAGGTTATCAAAGACACTCTGGAGATGTCATCTTCCCAGCCTGATGACACCCACAAAGGCCAACATGTGACATATGGAGAGATGAACTAGCTCGGGGAAGAGGGGTGGGAGAAAAGCAGGGTGGCTTATTTCTGAAATGGGAACTAAGGTTTTACAACTCTACTTTGGAAATAGACAGGTATATTAGGAAGGAAAATAAGCAAGTACTAGGTGATCTTTTGTGTCGTAGCCTAAAATTAATACCTAGTGTCATCCCTTTCTTTCACCACTCACGGTATGAGTGACAAAAGGGACCATGGCTGACTTATTCTGGGTGGGGTGTGTGTGCGCGCGCTCGCGCGCCTGTCTATCTGTCTGTGTGCCTGTCTGTCTAGCTGTCTGCCTGTCTGTGTCTATCTGTGTGTGTGTGTGTGTGTGTGTGTGTGTGTGTGTGTGTACGCCCAGGTTGACTGGGGAGAACATTTTTAACTGGCTACTTTACCCTGTTAGATTCTGATATAGAGAAAAAGACTCACTACTACCCAGAGACTCTGGAAAGCACTTTGGCAAATGTCTGCAGTCCAGACAAATTATTGATCCTTTTCTGTTTTTTTTTTTTTTTTGTCATGGCATCTAAAAATCATATGAGGACTTGAGTTACACAGGACAGTTCAGAAATATGATGGTTGCATGTCTAATTGCTGCTGCATTTATTTTTAAATGCATTCCCTGCTGGATAATAACAGCACGTAGGAGGAACGGCCACCATGCTCCAGTATGGGAAGGCACTGAGGAGGAAACTGAAAAGATGAGGCAATGGAAGTGTTGGTGGGAAGAGAGCAGGAAGGGGAAGGGCTTACGGGGGAAAAGAGGTTGGTTTGGCCTCACTTGCCATGGAGCTCTGCGTGGAAAGACAGAGGGAACAGGGAGCAAAGGGAGGCCCACCTTGCCTGGAGACATGCATTAACAGTGCTTGTTTTGAGCCAGTGGGGTTGTAGGTGATTTGATCTTTCTTCCTACAGACACTTTCTAAATTTTCCAAACGTTCTTTACTAGTAAGATTTTTTTCAGATAAGAAAAGTAATGATAAGAATTTTCTAAATTGGGGCTGGAGAGATGGCCTAGCAGTTAAGAGCGCCGACCGCTCTTACAGAGGACCCGGGTTCGATCCCCAGCACCCACATGGCGGCCGAGAACCGTCTGAAACTCCAATTCCAGGAGAACTCCAGTTCCAGGGGAATCTGAGACCCGCTTCTGACCTCCGCGGCATTGCACGACACGGGTGCACAAACCTCCATGCAGACAATACATTCACACAAATAAATAAATAAATAAATAAATAAATAAATAAATAAATAAATAAATAAAAAAGAATTTTCTAAATTAAAAGTTTTGAGATGTAGACCAAACCCACACCCTGGACTAGACCCACCCTACCTCTAATGAGCCTCTTTTATGTTGAACCAATTTTTAGCAAAATCTAATCTCCTACTGGCAATAACTTTATTCTAGCTTCTTGGGCTAAATTTCCTTGTAGAAAACCCAGGAGCTGAGTCACCCTAGTGACATTATCAAAGACTTAAAAAATATAATGGAAAAACCATAAATTATGCTGGGAAATTTCAGAAAAACTGGGATCCAGCACTTTTTCTGCGCAAAACTGTCTAGGTTACACTGGGTTTTGATTTTTTAAATTTTTATTTATTTGTGGGGGACTGGAGATATGGTCTCCCTGTAGCCCGAGTTGGTCTGGAAATCACAACGTTGACCAGGCTGGCCTTGAACTCACAGAGATCCACCTTTCTCTGCCTCTGAAGTGGAAGTGCTGGGATTAAAGGCATGCGCCACCATACCCAACTGGGTTTAAAATATATTTTTTCTAATTTATCAAGTGGAAAAGCAACACTTTTCTGCCTTCCCCAATGGATTTTGTAGATCAAATGAAAGTTGCATGTTTGAAGATCACAACCTCTTAATAAAATATGTGGCATTAAAATCTTTTTCTCCTGGTATGTCCCTATATCCTCCATCAACAGGGTGAGCTCCATCCACCTCTGTACTGACTCTTGCTCCAACTTCTGCATCTCTAGCTCTCCATGGAAGAGCAGGGAACTACAGCAGACGCTGGCTCCTGTTGTGACTTGTCACATTGTTGAGCCAACATCATCCATGGTTCCTTCCTTTTAATTTAACCCATCCTTATATAATAATTCAAACACAAATATCAGCTTGTTTTCACAATATGTAATTTTTATTTTCCTAAGGAAAACAATTTTATTTCTAGTCACTAGATATTGAAGACATTCATTTTTCTAACCACTCTGTATGTCTGTATCCATTCCTGTCACCCAACCGCTCACAAAGTGTTTGAGGATAGGCATGTTCACTGGGACCTCATCATTTCGCTGAGCACTTAGAACCAATCCAACATCATTTAGGTTCAGTATGCTTTAATTAATTGTATCTTCCATTTCTCAAAGATGCAATTCCATAGTCTATTCATAAAGCCACGCCTCTTACAAATCCATTCTTACTAAGATGCAAAATTCAATCTAGCCTGCTACCTTCCTGTATCCTACCCCATCCTCCACCTTGTTGTCTATCCTGTACTACTTCCCAGATTCTGGGGGTGGCTTTCACTGAACACATTATTTTGGATTCCGGAACTCCAC
The DNA here is from genome assembly GCA_009823505.1 of Rhizomys pruinosus. NCBI lineage: Eukaryota > Metazoa > Chordata > Mammalia > Rodentia > Spalacidae > Rhizomys > Rhizomys pruinosus. The sequence goes on along the minus strand of VZQC01001095.1, from coordinate 1,730,477 downwards.
ACCATCCATTATTGGTCACTAAGTTAGTATGGATTTAGATTAATCTATTTACTCTGGGTGTTACATGCATGTCAAAATAGGCACGTCTTTAAAAAATACTTTATTATTTTTATTTTATGTATATGAATGTATTACCTGCATGTATGTGATTATTTATTCCCATGTCACTCAATGCCCGAGGAGGTCAGAAGAGAGCATCAGATTCCCGGGAAATGGAGTTAAGAATGGTTATTAACCGAAACAGTGAACTTCTGCTCAAAACAGTCAACTTCCCCATGGAGAATATTGAGAAAGACTGAGAAAGAGATGAATAGCATGTTTGGCAGAATGCATGAGCTCTGGAGGGGTGGGGGGATGGGGGGGACACGGGTCTAAATTTGATAAAAAATATATGTATAAATAAATAAAAAAAGAATGGTTATTAACCATCATGTGGGTGCTTGGGAATCAAACTGGGGTCCTCTGAAAGAGCAGCCAGTGCTCTTGACTGCTG